>BRDA01044080.1:0-19346 GCA_036984385.1 Crenuchus spilurus
TCCATCCTCATTGGGTACCGTCTCTGTGAGCTCCACATCCTCATGAACCTCCTCTCCATCCTTCTGCCAGTACATCATCACTTCTTTAGGGAAGAGGCCTGTAGCGAGACACACCAGTGGAGAAGAAGAGTCCTTCTGGAACAGATCTGTTTTAGGAGGAACTGAAGAACAAAGAGAAAAGCAGAAGAGTGTAAACAGACAGAAGCGTGTTTAGTGTTTAAGAACAGAAACACACACAGATTTAGTGTCAGACTCTGTTCTACAGGTCAGTGTCATCATCTGATCTCCACAGCAGCTCTAATTAAAGAGCTCAGCTTTAAGGAGGATGTGTAGAGAGGATGTAGTGATGTATGTCAGATTTGCTCTTAAGTAGGACTGTTATGCTATGCCATCCTAGATAGAATATACAGTTAATTATTCAGCATTATGTTATTAAACAAAACAAAAATTGAGATAAAAATCAGGAAAGAAGATAAAAGAAGATCAGGAAAGTTTTTATTTTACATTACAGTAATCCTTAAACAGGGTGACACGGCGGCTTAGTGGTTAGCATGTTCGCCTCTCAGCACTGAGGTCTTGGGTTTGAGTCCCCATCTGAGTTTTTATGCTCTCCCCGTGTCTGCCTGGGTTTACTCCAGGGACTCCGGTTTCCTCCCACAGTCAAAAAACATAGAGATCAGGTGGATTGGCTACTCTAAAAAAATTGTCCATAGGTGTGTGTGTGTGTCACCCAGCGATGGATTGGTGCCCTGTCCTGGGCTTAGTTTAAACTTAGTGGTAACTTCAGGCTCCTGAATGGGGATGATCAGGCTATAAATACCTGTAGTGTGTGAGAGGATTCATAGATTGAGAAGAGGTGGTACAGTGCAGTGAATGTCTTGTTTAATGTGTGGATGTTTGATGTTTTATCACCTTAAACATGCAAGGTGACACATTTGTGTCCTTGGAGCTAATGTTGAAAGCAGAAAAAGTGACGTGTAAAGATCTGAGCTACTCTGATAAAGACCAAACTGTGATGTATATTGTTGACTGGGTCTGATCATCTCCAAAAACAGCAGGTCCTGTGGGGTGATCCACATATGCAGTGGTCAGGACCTAACAAAAATCATCCAAGGACAGGACACCGTCAGAGGTTCATGCCTTGAGAAGTCATAGCTGGATTAATGGCACAAGGTTGACCTACTTAATATCAAACTGGCAGTTTAAAAGTTATGGCTGATTGGTGTATATTATTTAAAGTCATACTAAATGTGTAATACAAATCACAATGAGACAGATATACTTTGTGCATATAATCACCATTTAAAAATAATTGTTTATTGTTACACTGAAAGTTCACGTGGAACAGACATGTTGGAGTCATTAATAATCTGATGGTGAGTACACCCCAGACCCCTGTAATAAAAGCTGACCGTCCCCCTTCCCTAAATGTTTTGTAATGCTCATCTCTAACTAAAGGTACTGAACCTTCAGGAATTCACACAGTAACAGTCCTTAAACTTTTTTTCTCAGAGTATACAGGTTTTCAGAAATCAATTAAGTCCATGAATTCAAGTATATAAAAATATCCCTTGTTTTATTTACATGTTTGTTTGATTTTCATGTTCTAAAAATCACAAAAACAACCTTACATTCATTATAGTTAAAAGTCATCACATTACTGTACTGTGTTACTTTACTGCATTAACATTGCCTCTTTATAAGATATTACTGCCTTCCAGTAGAATATAAAACATGTGTATCCACACTGTCTACATGTCTCTTCTTTTTCTTTTTGGAGAACTGTAGAGCAGCGTAGTTCACCTCATCACTGTCCTGTAGAAAGACACAAAAATACATTTTACATTCACCTAGAATAATCAGAAATTCATGAAATAAGAGGTTTTAATGTTTTTAAGTTAATCAGTGTCTCTCAATAATGATCAACATCTAAATAGTTTCTTGCTGTAGTGGTAACTCCTATAAATCATATTTACTTACTTTAAACATGCTTACAGAAAGATGTATAAAGTAATTAATGTTTTATAATTGACTTAAGCCTCTGTGAATGTATGTTAATGTTCTTAATCTCACATTAAATGATATAAAATTGAAGAATAAAGGTTCATTATGCAAAGTAATTATAATACATATCTTAACTGATCTTGAAATAATTGGTGAGTCCAGAGTCATTAAGCTTTATAACCCTTAATTCTAATACAGACTCACAGTGTGTAACGCCGCTACCATGAGTCATCGTCTCATGTGCTCTGTGTGTGTCTACCTCTGTCCATATCTTTCCGCTCTTGTCATGTTATCATGTCTTGTTAGTGTTTGCACCTGTTCTGTCTCATCAGTCATCAAAGTCTGTCCTGTATGCCCCAGTGTTGTCCGACACTGTATTGTCAAGCCAAGTAGTAAAGTGGCTTCCCCCAGATTTTATAATGTAGGAAATTCACTCTACAGGTAGCGTAGGGCAAGTGTGCGAAGCAGGGTCCTGTATGCAAGAGGCTAGAAACTCTCCTCATTTTACTCCTTTTTATTAATCCCACCAACATTTACTATTTACAACATTTTAACCGACGCATATGGAGTGATTTTTGTGTCAAAAGTTTCACAATAGCAAAAATAAATCTGCAAGCAAAATCCACAGAAACATTACTTCACCAACGTGAGCTTTTTAAAGTTTTAGGGAACTGGATGGAGAGAAAACACTGATGTGTTCAAGAAACATGAGTGTCTGCAATATGTACACACCATTTAGCAATTAATTATAACATTTGTATAAACTTTAATGGTAAAATTCAGTTCAGCTGCTGTGAATTACAAACCCTGCATTCCGCCATGTTTGAAAACGCTGTGTGAAGCAGATGTGGTGGGCGTGGCTCTGTCTCAGAGGCGGATTCAAAGCTGCTGTCAGTGACCAATGGAAATTCAAGGCTAACGTCGCTTTCTAAGTCCCACCCACACGTGAAATGTGTTCCACAAGTCAGAAACAAAAAAAATGCGGAGCAGAAGCAAAGAGATTCCAGAAGCAAAAAAACAAAAATAATGAAACCAAAAAATTGTGGAAAAATAAAAAAAAACCCAAAAAAACTGAAACCAAAAATTGTCAAAATGCAAATGTTTTATTTTTTGCATTCACGAGATATACTTTATAGTCATGTTTCTGTGGATTTTGCTTGCAGATTTATTTTTGCTATTGTGAAACTTTTGATACAAAAATCACTCCATAGACGAACTTACAATACAACAAATAAAACGTAAACATAGACAAACTGTTCTATAACAGAAATTATAGACTAATGACTGCAAAGTCATACAAGTCTTTCCCAGAGTCTATTCCAAACTTCAGCTCCTTTATGTTATCTCCCCCTTTTTAGTGCTATGAGTCACACTTTTATACCATTGACTCCTCAACCTGGAGTATACCATTACCTTAATAGGTGTGTCGAGTCATTACAATAAATCATATGCAGGTATCAACATCATACATATCAGTTTCATTATGTCTTTGGCCTATAGTATACAGTTTACAGTGCATGCATGCTTTTATATATTTGGATTCATAACCATCTACATTATTACCTGTCCATTGTGAGTTAAATTCCCCCTATCTTACAATCAAGATAGTCTCTCCCAGGTAAGTAAAAAGCACTATAGAGAAGTCAATACTCTTTTGCTTCTAGGCACTCACTGTTGAATACAGGTAAGTACTTGGTGATGGGTAAAGGTGTGCCTTACTTCATCACAAGCCCGTGGCCGTAATATTTAATGTTCTTTACTAAGTTCATAAGTGCACATAGACATCTAATGAACACTTACAAACAGACTTTAGGTAAAGGAACATAACATATTCTTATCACTGTGTGAGTCCTTATAAAGCGAAAGGACACAACATATTATAAAGCTTAATGATCAACCAGTAATATTAATAACAAAGACAAAGTATAATAATGTATTATGTCACTATGTGGTATGAAGTATTATGCTGCATTATGTATACTTTATAAATCATTTAAAACACTTGCAATGTATTAGTATATTTTATAAATCATTGAAAAAAAATCTGCAATCCTCTGCACCTTTTTATTTTTATTATTATATTATTGTTATTGTAATAGAGTAAATGTTAGATTTTTTTATACTTCCTTGTATGTTTGCACTGAAAAAAAGGAGTGGCTTTCAATCTCATTGTACAGATGTATAGTGACAATAAAGGCATTCTATTCTATTCTATTCTAAAATGATTGTGTGTGTGTGTGTATAATGGTTAATAACTATATTCAGTTAATATGATTTTTATTGAAATATGCAGATGTGTTAAATCATTTTGACTCAAAACAGTATATACAGTGGGGCCAAAAAGTATTTAGTCAGCCACTAAGTTCTCCTACTTAGAAAGACGAGAGAGGTCTGTAATTTTCATTATAGGTTCACTTCAACTATGAGAGACAAATGAGAAAAAAATCCAGGAAATCACATTGTAGGATTTTTAAAGAATTTATTTGTAAATTATGGTGGAAAATAAGTATTTGGTCAATAAACAACCAGCAAGAATTCTAGCTTTTACAGACTTGTTAGTTCTTCTTTAAGAAGCCCTCCTATTCTGCACTTATAAACTTGTTATGTTTATAAAAGGCAACTGTCCACACTCTCAATCAATCACACTCCAAAGAGCTTTCTAAGGACAACAGGGACAAAATTTTAGAACTGCACAAGGCTGGGATGGGCTACAGGACAATAGGCAAGCAGCTTGGTGAGAAGGCAACAACTGTTGGCACAATTATTAGAAACTGGAAGAAACACAAGATGACTGTCTGGGGCTCCATGCAAGATCTCACTTCATGGGCTAAGGATGATTCTGAGAAAGGTCAGGAGTCAGCCCAGAACTATACAGGAGGACTTGATCAATGACCTGAAGAGAGCTGGGACCACTGTCTCAAAGAGAACCATTAGTAACACACTATGCCATCATGGTTCAAAATCATGCAGGGCATTCAAGGTCCTCCTGCTCATGCCAGCACATGTCCAGGCCCATTTGAAGTTCACCAATGACCAGAGGAGGCATGGGAGATGGTCATGTGGTCAGATGAGACCAATAGAGCTTTTTGTTACCAACTCCACTCACCATGTTTGGAGGAAGAAGAATGTGAAGCATGGGGGTGAGAACATCATGATTTTGGGCTGTTTTTCTGTAAAGAGGAAATGATGACCATGTTAAAGGAAGAATGAATGGGGCCATGTATCGTGAGATTTTAAACCAAAACCTCCTTCCATCAGTGAAAGCATTGAACATGAAACGTGGCTGGGCCTTCCAGCATGACAATGATCCCAAACACACCGCTCGGGCAATGAAGGAGTGGCTCCATAAAGGTCCAGGAGAGGCCTAGAAAATTTGTGGAGGGTGTTGAAAGTGCTTGTTGCACAGAAACAGCCCCAAAACATCACTACTGTAAAGGAGATCTGCATGGAGGAATGAGCCAAAATACCAGCTACAGAATGTTCAAACCTGGTGAAGACTTACAGGAAACATTTGACCTCTGTCATTGCCAACAAAGGTTATGTTACAAAGTATTGAGTTGAACTTTTGTTATTGAACAAATACTTATTTTCCACCATAATTTACAAATAAATTCTTTAAAAATCCTACAATGTGATTTCCTCAATGTTTTTTCTCATTTTGTCCCTCATAGTTGAAGTGTACCTATTGTAGTGTCGGCAGTAGAAAAAATTATTTGATTTCATCCTGAAAGTGAAGAAATTGTTTGATGAACTATTGGAAATCAAGTATCTTCAACACTCTCCTACATCATGGAGGTCAGGTCTGATTTCACCCCCGAGACCTGACTCCACACGGTCTCGGCCTGGCAGTAAAAACCATTTGTTCACACCAGGAAATCTGTGGGGCCACCTTTGATCTGACCCCCAGACACTGTTGCTTTGATAACATCACACAAATGACTTGATCAAAGGGCTCAGATAACAGCATCTCAGTCCCACCAGCGGTGCCAGGATGAGAGTCAAGAATTTATGACCTTCACTCAAGAAATTCATAGACTAAAAGAAATTCATGGAGCATTCCCTAAAACTCATTTTATACAACACCAAACTGAAAATCTGCCTACTTTAAACACTGTAGCTGTGTGAAGGCTCTCATTTGATACTTTGTTCAACTAAGCTAACAACTTTCAGTCAAAATCTGGACAATTAACCAGACACAAGGGAATGCCATACATGAATCAACAGCTCCCCCTCCTGGAAAGCTGGGGGCATGACAAGTCAACTACACACAAGAGAACTCACAAAATCTCTAAAATAAGTTGTAGAACTATGTTATAGTATTGATGTGTATAAATCCACAGGATTCATATGCACCGCTGAACCTATGTATGTAAACATGGTTTTGTCTTTAGTAAATAGAATATGGTAGCACATTAATACCTTCACATTTGTTGTTAATAATGTATGTATGTATGTTAACAAGTAAATGTAACTGCTTTTCATCAACTGAGCCATACTCAAGGAGGTGGATTAATTTGACGATATTGTATACTAACAAGCCTTGAAGTGTACTACAAGTTGAATGTTACCTTGTTTCTATGTATCAAGAAATTGGTTGTGTCTTAATATCTCTAGGCAATTATTAATCTGTCCATTCTACATTGCCAGCATGATACCATGCTAAGCAACTAATTTCCTTAAAAGATTAAACTTCTACGTACAATAGGTTTTGATATAAAAAGGGTTTATATCAAGCTTTAAGGCTAAAGTCCTCTGGAACTGCCCTGGAATGCACCAGGCAGCCAACCAGAGTAAATCTGAACCTGGAAGGCGGGACTTTAAGCCTCCCTTTAAAAACTCAGCACAAGCTGAAAACTTCAGCTCAGCTCAGCCCACCGGAAGAAACATCGCCGCAGCCAGCTCAGCCAGATGACATCACCGGCTTTGAACGGCTGCAGAAAGAACAGCTTCGAGCTCACCATACCATCAGAGACTTTAACCATCCAGGTGATCCATTCGGATCATCTCAGAAAGAAGCTCGCACTAGCAACTACGCTTCAGTACCGCGCTTCGCTAAGGGTCTCATAGCCCAGTGATAACGCAGTTTATGTTACATGTTTATTGTTTTGCAAGCTATAGAGACATAGATATATCAGAATCGAACACCAGGAGCCAGTTCTGAACAAACCGAACAGCCTGTTCAGCCTCCCCTCGTTGGATCCAGTAGCAGCGGCCTGGGTCGCAATTCACGCATCAACCGTTTCAACTGGAAAACTCTCGGAAGAGTAGCCAGAGTGAGCGGAAAAAGTCCCTCGCAAGGTGCTCACCTTGCCAGTCTTCACATCGAGTGAGCTAGGCGTACGCACCGGGGAGAGAAAGTCGTGAAACGTTAGAAGAGGCAATCAGAAGCCTGCGACGAAAGACCCCGCCCCCTCAGAGACCACGAGGCCAAAACAGTAAGCTGTTCGTTTATGTTCAGAATTGGCGCCTCATGTGTTCCTTTGATAAATCAGTCACACTCTATAGCTTAGATTAGGTTTAGATCATCTCTCAGTCGCATCTGTCTATATGTCCAAGTTCACCTTAACTTCATTAGCCTTTCAGGTTACAGATGGGTTTCACCTGCTTAATCTGTTCTGAAATGATAGTGTTGTTATGAGTGCTTTGTTATGTGTCATGTTAGTTATGTGTTGTGTCTGTTATGTTTATTAAACATTATATTCTTAACTACGTCAGAGTGGTGTGTTTGTAAGATCATTTATTGAACTCTGAAATTCCGTCAAGTCCCCACACAAATAAAGGGGAAACTCCATCATATTTTGAAATTCATGAAGGGTCATTAACCCCAAAGTGGGAATTTACCCATGTGAAGGTGAGTCCGATCGCCCCACCTAAAATTTCACTTAACTAATGCAGTTTCCCCAATTATGCTGTTGAATATTAATGTGCACGAAAGTGCTCGTTGATGTTTACACTACACTATGATGAAAATTTTTGGCCCACTGTATCTTTAGTGTGATTTACAAAACATGAAGCTTTGTGACCAAATCACACACATCATCAGTACAGGTAACACTGACTGTGTGTTTCATTATAAAGAGAATAAAGTGAGTGTGATACAGTGTACAGACACTGCATAACATTTGTATTTACATGTTTTTAGTGTTTTATGTAACTCTGCTGGTCCTTAAACTGTTTTTATGACCTGGTTTACAGAAATGTCATGTTCAGACTAAAGTAGTGTGTAAGAGAAAAAGCACATGACTGTGTGTTGTCGTGGCTGAAGATCAGTGAGACTTTTACCTCTTTTGCTGCTTCCAGGTTAGAGTCACCTGTGGAAACAGGTACGTTTAGTTATTCACGTTTCTCACTCAGGTTACATTTCTCAAAGAGAAGCTGGTGTGTGTGCTGGACGTGGTGCTGCTGGACAACAGGAGGCGCTGTTTCTGTGTTTCTGTGTGGATCTCAAAGCTCCAGTGCAGTGATGGGGACACTGTGCTGTATAAATGTCTCAGATGAGACTGAAAGGTCCTCTGCTCATGTCCTCTAACAGAGTAGAGACTGATGTCCTGCCTAAATGTCCCTCCTTATCATCTCCATCTTCATAACCTGCCTCAGTCTCTCCTCACCTCTCTGTCTAACAGCTGATGTGTGCTGAGAGTTCTGGTGCTGGACCAGCAGCTGGAGGAGGAGGAGACTCTAATGTCTCAAATGTCAAAGAGCTCTGAGTGTTTATAAAATCACTACAGAAGTGAAAATGGAGGGAAATGAGTAAGTTTGTGTAAGATGAGGAAAGAAAATCTGGAATAAATGAGCTTAAGAGATTAAAACACATTAAAGACAAAACATACAAACAGCTCTTATTCAGTTTAATTACTGTTTAATCTTTAATCTTTAGAAAAGGAGACGAGTTTGTGTTAAACTTTACCTTCTGTCTGTTTTCTGTACTTCAGTATGAAGATGATGATCAGAAGAAAACTGAGCAGAACCACAGTCACAGCTACAAACACCAGAGTCAGCATGAAGTAAACATCTTCTATAAAACATCATAATCAGACATTTATCATCACATTTAACTAATAATCATTTCACTATATCTGCATATATATATATTAGGGGTGTAAAAAAATAATTGATTTTGACTTAAATTATGTGAATACATTGGTACATGGACCCCTGACTCGGTCTATTTGTAGCATAAACTGGCCGATGGCCTGATTAAATAGCTGTCAATCGGTTTGGTATTGCTGATGTGCGCTCCTGCTGCTCGCTCTGCTTCTCTCTCTCTCCCTCTGACTAACTGTTGCGATATTCATCACAGTCACGTCTCGTAACCAGAGTTGGCAGGTTCTCGGTTTTCACAGCAATTTGGGCTACTTTTAAAAATTACAGTGGCCGGCAAAAAAAAACAACAAAAAAGTTGGTGTTGCCTTGGATATCACTTCAACATGGCGGGCAAACATATACAAAGTCGACAATAAGGAAGTGTGAATACAACAATAATAACAAAGAGAGCATAACAATATAAGAAGAGAGAGAGAGAGAGACAGAGAGAGAGAGAGAGAGAGAGAGAAAGAGAATATGGGGAAATACGGGGGGCGGTATTGCAAGGACTGGGAAAAAGAAAAAGGTTTGATGGACTGATAATAAATCCCTTATAAACAAAATACTAAGTTGTACACTCATAGATGTTTTGCCATTTGCTCCAAACGGGTGACAGACATATAATTTGTGCCAGTTTAAGTTTTTGAAGGGCAGGGTTGCTCAGCATGCAAAGTCGCATTCAAGTACACCGGTATTACAACAAACCTCACCACTCATTTGGTGAGACGACATGGTGAAAGTGGCGATGAGGATGCTAGCACCACTAGCCCAAAGACACAGCAGGACAATAACACAGAAAAACAGGACTTCTTCCAGCCAAACCTCGACCACAACTCAGCTACAGCCAAAGTAATAACAGCTTCAGTAGCCCGGTTCATTGTCAAAGACTTAAGACCGTACTGTGTGGTAGAGAATGAGGGTTTTGGGGACTTGTTTAAAACACTGGAGCCCCGGTACCACATCCCAACGCGACAATATTTTACTGTTTCTGAATTCACATGTCAAATACAACTTTACTAGTTCTCTACTATTTCATTAATTTATCTGAATGCAAGCAAAATCACATTTTTAATAACTTATGTTGACTCAATGTAAAATGATCTATTTTAAACAAGTAACTTGTATTATTTCCTACACTACCGAACTGTATAAAAATCCTACTGAATCTAATCAAATCGAACCGAATCGAATCGGTCCAATTTAAAATATATTGTTTCTGAATCGCATCGTACCGCATGAATCGAGATACATATCGGATCGTCATTTATTGGACAGATACACACCCCTAATATATATATATTGCATACAAATATACATCAATACACAGTATATAACATGTAATTAATAAATCATAATTTATATTATTCTCGAAATGCAGTTTATAAATGAAGGTCTTTATTATTAAGGGAAAAAGAAATACAAACCTACAGGGCCCAGTATGAATAAAAACACTAATTAATTAACCACTGTTGCCAACTCCTCAGTAAGGAAAGTAGCTATTGGCTGTCCTAAAAATAACTGTATATGATGTCATCACTTACTTTGCATAATTGGTCATTTGCATGTGTTTGTAAGAGGCTGAAGGAGAGAGGAAGAACATGTTTGGAGACAAAAAATAAAGAAGAAACACCCTAAATATGTTTAGGACTACAAATGAACTTTATGAAATAACTTTATGGCTTTAATGCTTTGTCTAGACCCACATTTCCTAAATCAGTTTTGTCCTGTAGTGTCTTTTCTAAAGCGCAGGCTTCCACTCTTCCCCCTCATAGGCACACAGATTGTGCCATTGACCTTCTTCCAGGCACTGGATCTACCCTCTTTCAGTGCCTGAGTTGCAAGCTATGGAAACACACATCAAGGAGGCAATAGAGAGAGGTTACATTCGGCTATCCAACTCACCGGCGGCTGCTAGCTTCTTTTTCATTGAGAAAAAGGGTGGTGGCTTAAGGCCATGTATTGATTACAGGGGTCTTAATGCTATAAAAATCAAAAACAGCTATCATTTGACTTTAATACTGGCAGCTATTGAGCAGGTGCGCTCCGCCACAATTTTTACTAAATTGGACTTGCAGAGTGCCTATAATCTGGTGCGCATACGCGAGGGTGATGAGTGGAAGACCGCTTTTATGACAACTTCCGGTCATTATGAATATCTTGTGATGAGAAACGGATTGGTCAATGCCCCCTCCGTATTCCAAGCATTCATTAATGACACCTTAAAGGGGATGCTAAATCAGTTCGTGGTCTCCTATATTGATGACTTGCTGATTCATTCTAAAAATATGTCAAAACATGTCCAGCACATTCGTAGGGTCCTGTCTAGATTGAGAGAAAATCATTTATATGTAAAACTAGAGAAATGTGAATAATCATAAATAAACCATATAAATCATAAATAAACCATAAATCAAGCATAGCCTTCCTGGGGTACGTTATCAGCCATCATGGGGTCGCTATGAGTTCAGACAAGGTCAAGACCATCACAGCTTGGCCATGCCCACATACTGTGAAAGAGTTACAAAGATTCTTGGGATTTGCAAACTTCTATCGTAGGTTCATAAAGAATTACAGTACAATCGCCACTCTGCTCACATCCCTGCTTAGAGGCAGCCCCACCCGTTTGTCATGGTCTAATGAGGCTTTGCAGGCATTCGAACAGTTAAAAGACACTTTTATGTCCGCTCCCATACTACAGCATCCTGACCCCACAAAAATCTTTTTTGTAAAAGTTGACGCATCAAGGGTGGGGCTGGGTGCCATTTTATCACAGAATAGTGGGTCTCCCCCAATGTTGCATCCCTGTGCATTTTATTCCCGAAAACACCCCAGCAGAGAGAAATTATGACATAGGGAATAGAGAACTACTAGCCATTAAGTCAGGTCTGGAAGATTTACAGAGGAGTAAGCGGGATCCAAAAATGGAATACAACAGGAACACAAACAAAACCAGCACTATGACTGTGAAACAAAAGCAAACACTTTGACTGAGACCTAAACTAGACATGAAGCTGACATGAAATACAGTATGACGGACCAAACAAACACACTGGCACATGGCAAACATGACAGAAACATGAACAAGGGGGCGTGGCTCAGGACGCTGCATCAGGGGGAAGGTCACACCTGCTGTATATACAGTCATGGCCGAAAGTGTTGGCACCCCTGATTTTTTTCTAGAAAATAGTATTTCTCCCAGAAAATTATTGCAATTACACATGTTTGTTATACACATGTTTATTTCCTTTGTGTGTAATGGAATAACACAAAAACTGATTTAAAAAAAGACAAATTTGACATAATTTCACACAAAGCTCCAAAAATGGGCCGGACAAAATTATTGGCACCTTTTCAAAATTGAGAGTAAATAACTTTGTTTCAAGCATGTGATGCTCATTCAAACTCACCTGTGATAAGTAACAGGTGTGGGCAATTTAAAAATCACACCTGAAACCAGATAAAAACGTGAGAAGTTGACTCAATCTTTGCATTGTGTGTCTGTGTGTGCCACACTAAGCATGGAGAACAGAAAGAGGAGAAGAGATCTGTCTGAGGACTTGAGAACCAAAATTGTGCAAAAATATCAATAATCTCAAGGTTACAAGTCCATCTCCAGAGATCCTGATGTTCCTTAGTCCACGGTGCGCAACATAATCAAGAAATTTACAACCCATGGCACTGTAGCTAATTGCCCTGGATGTGGACGGAGGAGAAAAACTGATAAAAAGGTTGCAAAACAGGATAGTCCAGATGCTAGATAAGAAGCCCCAATCAAGTTCCAAAGAAATTCAAGCTGTCATGCAGGTGCAGGTTACATCAGTGTCGGCTCAAACTATCTGTCAACATTTGAATGAAATGAAACGTTATGGCAGGAGACCCAGGAGGACCCCACTGCTGACACAGACATAAAAAAGCTAGACTGCAGTTTTCCAAAATGTATGTAAGCAAGCCAAAATCCTTCTGGGAAAACATATTGTGACAGATGAGACCAAGATGGAGCTTTATGGTAAAGCACATCATTCTACTGTTTACTGAAAACGGAATGAGGCCTACAAAGAAAAGAACACAGTACCTATAGTCAAATATGGTGGATGTTCAAATATGTTTTGGGGTTGTTTTGCTGCCTCTGGAACTGGGTGCCTTGACTGTGTGCAAGGCATCATGAAATCTGAAGATTACCAAAGGATTTTGGGTCACAATGTAGGGCCCAGTGTCAGAAAGCTGGGTTTGCGTCTGAGGTCATTGGTCTTCCCGCAGGACAATGACCCCAAACATACTTCAAAAAGCATCCAGAAATGGATGGAAACAAAGTGATGGAGAGTTCTAAAGTGGCCAGCAATGAGTCCGGATCTAAATCCTATTGAACACCTGTGGAGAGATCTTAAAAGGGTTGTTGAGAAAAGGCACCCTTCAAATATGAGAGACTTGGAGCAGTTTGCAAAAAAAGAGTGGTCCAAAATTCCAGTTGAGAGGTATAAGAAGCTTGTTGATGGTTATAGGAAGCGATTGATTTCAATTATTTTTTCCAAAGGGTGTGCAACCAAATATTAAGTTGAGGGTGCTAATAATTTTGTCTGGCCCATTTTTGGAGTTTTGTGTGAAATTATGTCAAATTTGCCTTTTTTTCCTCTGTTTTTTTGTGTTGTTCCAATACACACAAAGGAAATAAACATGTGTATAACAAAATGTGTAATTGCAATAATTTTCTGGGATAAATACTTCATTTTCTGGAAAGAATTCAGGAGTGCCAACACTTTTGGCCATGACTGTAAATGGCAAAAAATTAAATGATGCTCTGAGAGCAGGACATGAATGAAGTTGTGAAAACTGAAGATTGCTAGCTAACATTAAGGTGTCATGAGATTAGAGGCTCTGATTCCAGTGTTTCATGCATTTGCTAGTCTACATCTATTGCTAGCCTAGTAAGGTTAGGTAGCTAGGTTCATTTCAAGGTATTAAGCAGATAGTCAGCTATCTACTTTGCTAGCTAGCTCGCTAAACTCTGGAAGCACAGGATGTGGGGCATTTTAAAATATGGGAGGACAATATGTGAGCTTGCTGTTACAGCTTCACTTAATTCTTTGTTTTGCAGTTTGCTCTTCCTGTAGAGAGCTAATTGTCCTCCTTACCTTCATACTAGCAATAACAGTTTGGCACTGGATTCACATGCCCCTCCATGTTCTGATTGGTCGCCTCACCAAACCAATTGTATCTAATACTGATCTCAGAAGATATTTCAATAAATAAAACTCGCACAGCAACAGCACAGCAACAAGGCTGCGTGAGGCTAATATGATACTAACTGCCTGTCAATGCTTTAGGACAAAGGAGGAGCTCATGGAGCACCTGCAGCTCGCTGGGGACAGTAACTGCAGAATGATTGGTGCTTTCACATGGAGTCTTCAAAAGTCTCCAATAACACCGCGAAAAGTCACTAGATTTGTCGATAGTCACTTTTTTGAAAAAAATTGCTAGAGGGGTCTGACAACTCGCTAAATATAGCGACAAAATCACTAAGTTGGCTACAGTGTAATTAACTGTGGCTTATCACATCTTTGGAATGCTGAGTTTTATTTCCCTTAAAAATCACGGACCTGCCTGACAAAGTGAAGTAGACTCATAAACTAGACATCATGTAGCAATCCAAAGAAATTCAGGAACAAAAAAGAAACAAAGTAATTGAGATATCTCAGTCTGGGAAAGGTTATAAAGTACTTTTAAAGCTTAGTGACAACAGCGAACCACAGTGTGAGCCATTATCCACTAATGGTGAAAACATGGAAGAGTGGTGAACCTTGCCAAGAGTGTCAGGCTGACCAAAATTACCCCAGACCGCAGCAATGACTCATCTAAGAGGTCACAAAAGACCCCACAACCACATCCAAAGAACTGCAGGCCTTTCTTGCCTCAGTTCAGGTCAGTGTTCATGACTCCACCATAGGAAAGAGAGACTTGGGGCAAAAATGGCCTGCATAGCAGAATTCCCAGACAAAAACCACTGCTGAGCAAAAAGAACATAAAGGCTCATCTCACTTTTGCCAGAAAACATCTTCATCATTGAGACTTTTAGGAGAATACACTCTGTGCACTGACGAGACAAAATGTTTTGGAAGGTGCATGTCCCATCACATCTGGTGTAGAAGTAACACAGCATTTTAGAAAAGAACAATATAGCAGCAGTAAAACATGGTGGTGGTAGTGTGATGGTGTGGGGCTGTTTTTCTGCTTCAGGACCTGGAAGACTTATTGTGGTAAATAGAACCATGAACTCTGGAGGGTTTCCGAGCATGAACAATCCTGAAGCAGAATGACAGGCCACCTGTTTGTGACCTCAAGCTGAAGCGCATTTGGGTTCTGCAGCAGGACAATGATCCAAAACACAAAAGCAAGTCCATCTCTGAATGATTTAAAAAAAACTGAATTAAGACTTGTGTGGCCAAGTCAAAGTCATGACATTAATTTGATTGAGATGCTGTGGCATGACCTTAAAAAGGCATTTCATGCTCAGAAACCCTCCAATGTGGCTGAACTACAACAATTCTGTAAAGATGAGTGATCAGCCAAAATTCCCCCAGAGTGCTGTAAAAGATTCAGTACCAGTTATCACAAACGCTTGGTTGCAGCTATTGCTGTGGCACCACCAGTTATTAGGTTTAGGGGGCAAGCACATTTTCACACAGGGCCCTGTAGGTTTGTATTTCTTTTTCCCTTAATAATAAAGACCTTCATTTATAAACTGCATTTTGTGTTTACTTGTGTCATATTTGTCTAATATTAAAAAGATTTTGGTGATCTGAAACATTTAAGTTTGACAAACATGTAAAAGAATAAGAAATCAGGAAGGGGACAAACACTTTTTCACACCACTGTAATCTAAATGTACTTGTATTAAATACAGTAAAAATCAAACCTTTAGATTTGTTGTTCTTCTCAGAAGACGTTTGATTTGAAACTGAAATAAAATATTTATTTATTTATTATTTTCAATCATATAATCTGATATGTTGCTGTTTCATTTACAGTAATTCTGTATGATATTTGATGCTGTTTGATGTGTAATGACTGATGATGAAGTACCTCTTATCTGTAAATATGTTGGGTTGTTAAAGGTCTTTTGGTGGTTCTTTACACTGTAGCTGCAGTAATACAGAGCTGAGTCAGACTGATTTACTGCAGTTATTGTGAGAGAGGAGTTCACAGAGTTCACCATCATCACCATCCGATCACTCTCAGTTAAAAAAGTACAGGAGGTAGAGGATGATGATGATGATGGTGTGTAATATCTACAGGTGATGTATTCTGGTGCAGAATTATTAATCTGTCTGATCCAGTAAATATACCCTGGCCATGTTAATGTGTGTGAGCACCAGAGAGTGACATCATCACCAGGTTCTGCCTCCACAGTTACACCAGCACACACAGTCAGTAAACCTGAAACACACACAGTAACACCAGCACACACACTCAGTAAACCTGAAACACGCACGCACACACACACACACACACACACACACACACACAAACACACACCAGGGTAATTTAAAGTAGCCAGTTCATCTGACCTCCATGTTTTTGGACTGTGGGAGGAAACACACACAGACATGAGGAGAACATGAAAACTCCACACAGATGGGCACTTGAACCCAAGACCTCAGAGCTGAGAGGTGAGCAACTGTGCCACCCCTGAATAACCTCATCTCTTAAAAATTATATATAGTGTTCAGCCACCAGCAGAAGATGATTTATTGCATATTTTATATAACACCCCTCAGTTCTGTTCACACTGAGGTCAAACCACAACAAATGTGAATCTGGTAGCATAAACACCTGTTTCATCTGTTTTTATTTAAGAAATCCAGCGTTTACAGCATTTTAATACAGAACAGTTTATAAATGTGCTGACTGTATAAGAGCCAGCGCTCAGGTTAACGGAGGTGTGAGGGGTGTCATCCCCCCAATAAAAAGGAGATTAAAAAATCCCATTTGTTCAATTTTCATATAATCTCACAGATGTTCTTCCCAGTGGAGTATTTTACTATAACAATAAAAAGTCACTAAAAAGTCTGATCAGTCAATGTAAACACTGTTAATACTGTTTAAATAACCACCCTCAGCTTGGATGAGAATATAGACACATCAGGTGTGGACTGTTATAGGTGATGGAGGGTGTCTGGAGGCACTTGTGCACAGTCTAACTGAATAAGAGCACTGATCCCCTCTGCTGTCAATGGCCCATGGGGCAACATTGTAATGCCATGCAATGTACTAGAAGTTCATTCTTGGTACACCTTCACTACAGCAGTAGAACATCCCAAGAAGTTTCTGAGATGCAACCACACTACACTTCTGTACTGTATAAGCCAATCAGCTTTCAGAACCACATCACAATATCTGTCCAAATCAATATGACAAGTCACATAGCCATTTATTTCTGAGCACAATGTGAGAAGAGCAGATATAAGCACATTAAAGTGATGTGATGTAGATGTACAGTGTGTTTCTGATCGGTCTGTGAATTAAACGTCTGAACGTCTCACATCTCTGTTTGGGGGGTTTAGGTGTCGCTGTGAGTTAAAGTACTTTAGTCTCAGTCTGAGTGTTTATATTCTGTATTACAGTCACTGAGCTGCAGTTTAAAATAATATCAGGTTTGTTAATTTTGTTCATAGATTATGTTTTGATCACAACAGGAGCTGAAAGTCATTCTGATTGTTAACATGTTTAGTTATATTAACACATTTGTGTTACAGTTTGTCTTGTGATTGTTTGTGTCCTGTTGTTGTTTAGAAGATGAGCTGCAGAGATAATATAATTTACTATTTTATAAAGTCAGTACAGTCATTTAAAGTGCTTTACAGATTAACAAATACAAAGATAATATTAAAATAGAAATAAATACATAAATAACCAGAATAAATTACAAGAAGTACAATACAGTAAATTAATATAAACTTTAAAATGAAAAATAAACAAAATGAGCACTGAAGCTTATTTACACTTTTCTGATGCTTCCTGTATTACAGTCTTTACAGTAAAGATGAACTTTACTTGTTTTTAATGAGGTGACAGCTTATAAAAACAAAAACAAAACTATATTTAATAAAAACTTAATGATAAATTATTTTAGCTTAAAGTGTTAGAAATGATTAAATGTTGTTAAATAAATCTTTAAATGGTAGAAAGAGTTGATTGTGATTAGTCTATTTTTAAATGTGAGATAAATGGCTGTGCTGGGATGTCAGTACATGTATGATAATATAACTAAATTCAAATATTGATAAATAAAACCAGTTTGTATAAAATAACAAAAATGAATAAAAATGTTTTTAAATGTTAATATTTGTTCATATATAATCAATATTTAAATGTATAAATTAGAGTATGTTTTAGGAAAATAAGAGCAGAAGAGCTTTTGACAGTAACAGTGTTAGTATTTCTCTCAGGTATTAGACCAGGTTAGTGTTTTAACATTTAACATCAGAACTGAGTACTGAGACTAACACAGTTTAACTCATAAACAATAAAGTGATTTATTTGATATTTTATAAGAGAGAATAATCTTAGAAACACTTACTGATTCCACAGATCAGCAGAGCCGTAACTGAGATATGAGCCATCACACTTACACAGTGTATCTGTACCAGAAAGACCCCTGACCTGTTAAACACAGTTATTTATATAGAGTGGGCGGGGCTTATACATCCTCTAAATAACAAGGAATATAAAAAAGTCAGAATGTGATGTTAATAAAGTTTAAATCACATCAAGGTAACTTTAAACATCAAATAATAGATTCTGTGAAAATTGGGTTACTATTTACTCACATTTAAGACTTTCTCTGGGTCCAGAAGTTTTGTTAATGTTTGATCTTAATGAGATTTTAAAGTCAACAGATGGTCTTTGATAATCAACAGAATTTGTTTATTTCATATCCAATTTACATTTATTTACTGTAAACAGTGAACTTTACACACTACTTATTTTACAACAACACATTTTTACAAAGTAAATCTGTCAATTTCATTTAGAATTAAAGGATAAGTCCGTAAAATAAATAAACATGTACTTAAATTCACACATAAACAGCTCGACAAGTGCACTCAGTATGTTCACAGTGTATAAACAGAATCTAATCACACATCTCAGATATTTCTAGCTGCTATTAATACAAACCGGATTCCAAAACAGTTGGGACACTAAACAAATTGTGAATAAAAACTGAATGCAATGATGTGGAGGTGCCAACATCTAATATTTTA
>BRDA01044088.1:0-27658 GCA_036984385.1 Crenuchus spilurus
GGTAGTTATGATGTAGTGTAGTTAAGGTGTGGTAGTTAATGATGTGGTGTAGGTAATGGTGTGGTGTAGTTAATGGTGTGGTGTAGTTAGTGATGTGGTGTAGTTAGTGATGTGGTGTAGTTATGGTGTGGTAGTTGTGTTGTTGTTTAGTTATGGTGTGGTGTAGTTATGGTGTTGTTTTTTTAAGGTGTGGTAGTTAATGGTGTAGTGTAGTTAATGGTGTGGTGTAGTTAATGGTGTGGTAGTTATGATGTGTCAGTTAATGGTGCGGTGTAGTTACGTTGTGGTGTAGTTATGGATGTGGTGTATTTATGGTGTGGTTTTGTTAAGGTGTGGTAGTTATGATGTAGTGTAGTTAAGGTGTGGTAGTTATGATGTAGTGTAGTTAAGGTGTGGTAGTTAATGATGTGGTGTAGTTAGTGATGTGGTGTAGTTAATGGTGTGGTAGTTACGCTGTGGTGTAGTTATGGTGTGGTGTAGTTAATGGTGTGACTTTGTTAAGGTGTGATATTTATCGTAGTTAAAGTTGTGGTGTAGTTAAAGCTGTGGTGTAGTTAAGGTGTGGTGTAGTTATTTTGTTATTTTTTTTATCAGTATCAACCACACACACTGGCAAGAAGCAGCAGCTTCACACACATCATCTCAACCAGAAACGACCGTCCACCTGGAGGACTGCATCGAGCACTAGGGGGATATCTGAGCGTATACACACACATTCATTCACACACACCAGGGTCATTTAGAGCCAGTTCACCTGATTTCCATGTTTTTGGACTGTTGTGTGCGTATATGTGTATATATACAGTATATACAGTATACATCATAAATCCATGCCATGCTGAATTCATGTATAAATGAACGTACTTGGCAGAAGTTGGACATGATGCATCTTTTTGTTTGATCTGATGAAATATTCTCATCACTTGAGATTTTGGATTTCTGATGATTTCTGATGATTTCTGATGATTTAACCTTTTTGAATTAAATTATAAACAAAAACAAACTACATGTAATGATGCAAATTTTAGGTTTATAGAGTCCATCTTTTTCCATCACTGCTCTTTATGCTCGTCATGCAGGTAAAAATGAAAAATAACTATAACGACATTATTTTGATAGTGCTTTGTGATATTTGAGGTTTAGACAGAAAGGAGCCGTTTGGGGGTAAAAGCAGAAGCAGGGCAGCGCGGAGAACGTGGCTGAGTGCTTAACGAGAGATGGGCTCCAGGCACAGGTGCTCCCGCGCTCACAAACGCTCACAGCAGCTTTAGCTCCGTAATTAATACATGAGAGGCCAAAGCGTTTGCCAAGCGGTGGCTCACGGAGCCTCGGCAGAGGCAGCATGCCAGCACCAGCACTGTAAACAACACAATAACAACCAACAGCAGAGAAGGACGAGTGTGTGTGAAAGACGATGGAATGTTATGACGGGCAGGTAAAAGGGAGAGGGGTCCGAGAGCTCCTCTACATAAGAGTGACACAATGACTCATAACACAATGACTATTAAATTAATAAAAATATAAACGACCGTATTTTCAGTGCTTTTAGACAATAACTCACCTTCTGCATAAAACACTGAAACGACCCCTTCAGTGGAGGATGGATACACATCTTGTGTTTCTTACCCACTGCAGTAAGACTCTACAACAAGTGTCCTTACTGCACAGTCAGTACTGATGTGCTGTCTGCACTGTGCTCAGTCACAGCAGTATACAGACTAGTGTATACCTCTGTTAATACACACTGCAGTATGACACAGTCTGCCTCTGATATGATTTCACTGCACACTTATACTGTGAATAGTGTCATATTTACTGTATCTTATGCCATTTAGTCAAATATCATCATATGTCATAAGCCTCCCTTTATTATACACAGCAGTGTATTAAGAGGCACTGTTTACTCCTCCCTCACTGAGACAATACGACTTATGTTTGTTTCCGTCCTCTTACTGTTTGTGAATTAATGTGGCTTCTGATGCGCTCTAATTTCCTTGTGGATGACGTTCTGTGTCTACTAGGACATTTCCACAATATAGAATATCATGAAAAAGTTCATTGTGTTCATAATTTAATTCAGAAACTTAAATAGTCACATATTTTAGATTTATTACATGTAAAATAACATTTTTCAAGCCTTTCTGGCTTTAATGTTGATACTGTTTACATCGTCATTTACTCAAACTCCTAATGACATACTCTAATAATCTGAGACTCAGGTCAACTGATCAACATTAAAACAAAGAAACAGGCGTCATTATGTCACTTTTAAATGTAATCTTTTAAAGAATATATTTATATATAATATTCATCTCAACTTCATTTATTATAATTTAATCAATACATCCATCATACCAATCTAATCTCATCCATCCATCTACAAAGTATCTATTCCAATCTAATCCATCCGTCTATCTCAATCCAATCCCATCCATTCATTCATCCATTATTCCATTCTAATCCATGTTATTCTGTTTAATCATAATATAATACATTCTGATTCTGATTCTGATTCTTGCACTATTCATATAATCTATCCATCCCAGTCTAATCCATCCATTCCAAGCTAATCTATTCCATCCATCCATTTATCTATCCATCCCAATCTAATCCATCTTTGTATCCCAATTTCATCTATCTATCCATCCTAGTTTCATCTATCCATCCTTCCATCCATTGAAGTGCTCTATTTAAAGAACAGTAATATTGTTGATACAAAACTGAAAAAGGCCCAAACGCTTTAATTATATTTCCAAACACACTGAAGTTATTATCTGTGCTAATGGACCAGATGCTATAAATAATTTCTCATTTGCTCTACAGTAGAGATGCACGGATCACAGAAGTGTCAACTTGTACAGTTTTCCTATGTAATATTGTCCGTTTTGTATACTATTTAAATTTCTGATGCAGAGATTAGATTAGATTAGATTAGATTAGATTAGATTAGATTAGATTAGACTAGATTGTAGATGAGGTTAGATTAGATTAGATTAGATTAGGTTAGATTTGATTAGACTAGATTTGATTAGACTAGATTGTAGATTAGATTAGATTAGATTGTAGATTAGGTTAGATTAAATTAGATTATACTAGATTAGATTAGATTAGATTAGATTAGACTAGATTGTAGATTAGATTAGATTAGATTAGACTAGGTTAAAAACATCTGATCAGGTTGTGGATGTAATGTAGACTGATTTAAGTGAAATGAGTCATGTGTTTAAAGTTAAAGCTGCTATTTTTGGTTAAAGAGTTCTTTAACAGGAGATTAAAGGAAAGTAGATGAAATGTTGTGAATAAATGTAATAGCAGACATGTACTGTATGGGTATCAGTATATACAGTATATATGTATACAGTGTTAAAGCTGTGAGTGTCGGCTTTCCTGACTAGAGGTTGACACCTACACAATCATGAATTTTTTATGGACGTTTCCAATTCTGATGTATTTACAGCCAAATTGGCCGATGGTTGTCATGAATAAAAGAAAGCACCATATTGAAGGTAACTGGCTATTTATGAGGAGTATTGCATGAATATGTTGCAGCACTGTACACTCAGTCAAGGTGCTACAAAGGATTGAGCTGCCGTAGAAGGACCAGTTTCTGTAAAAGTGAAAGTGTACAATCATCCACCAATGTGCTCGCACACAGAGGAGTCTGATGTGCAGTGAAACACTAGTGAGCAGTAGGGGGCAGAGAGCCCCTATTTCTGGTGCCCGGGGAGCAGTTGGAGGTTAGGTGCCATGCCATGGTGTCCCCCAATGACTACGGGTGTAGCAGCAGCATTCAAATACATTTCCTATCCTGGATATAGCTAGAATGGCTTGCACAGTGCCCATGAAGGTGTACGGGCATCGCCGTGGGTTAAGCGATGGATGGATGGATTCAAATACAGCACATGGTGTTTGTAGGAACAAGATAAAATAAAAGAAATAACCCAAACAATTGGGGATATCACATTTCACAAGAATCTGCTCATTTTGGCCATCCTTCATAACAAAAGGATGAAGAAAATGAACAGAACAGAGCACATAAAGTGTCTGTAAAGCGTGAAAGGTAACAAAGTGATGGAGGAAGGCAAGCAGGTTTAAAAGAAAGAGCTAGAGAGTGAAGGAGGAGGGGTGTGAGAGATAAAAGGTCTAAAATAGAGTGATATGCTTAAGGTAAGGAGGGTTTTAGAACAAAAAAAAGGAAAGAAAAAGAAGAGGCAGTGAGAGCGGGTGAGCCAGGCCCCAGGTCTCTGAAGGGGAATTGTAAGTAAAGCTGACTGAGTGAGCTCCTCCAGTCCGGGGACGTCTCTGCGGCTTTTTTCCCCGCTGCCGGACACTCGGTCCCTGAGCACCTGGACTGGACTCGCGCTGACACACTCTGCCTTCCAAAGATGAACAGCATCACCCCTCGTGCCCGCCAGAAGGTCAGGAAATTGCTCCCATTGCACACAGCTACATCTCTGTCTCTCTCTCTCTCTGTTTCCATCACACACACACTTACACACATCCCCTCCTCTGCTGTTCCTCCCTGGCCCTGGTAAAGGTAGCTTTTACTCTCCTTAACTCTTCCACTCTGAGGGGCACGGAGCTTTCTCCTGCTCGGCAGAAACCTTTTTCCACTTGAGTTTGCCCCGTTACAGGCTCGCCCGAAAATAAAGCCCGCTTTACTCACACATGAGCGCCAGGCTGAATAATACATGGCAGGCCTGTGATGAATTTGGGGGAGATTTTAATGACACCCAACACGCCCCCTCCTCCACCCAGGCCCCTATAAATTAACCACCGCTCATAATTAAAGCGAGAGAGAACAGAACAACTTTGAGCATGAATTAAACATGGCTGCCGCCACTGTTTGGCTTGCTCTACATGCTCTTGTGGTGGGGATTTGCAGTGAGGATGATGTGATACAGCTCCAGAGGACCTGATGTAGAACGACTGTATTACAATCACTGGTATAGTGGAGGGCCTCACGGCGGGGCGTGTTTGCATGCCAAAAGCTCCGTTTACCAGCTCCTCAGCTACCTCACCTGTCCCGACGTTCCTCGTGCTACCGGGACACTCATCAATTTTTCGAAACGGGCGCGGCAGGCGTCCATTTATCCGCATTAAACGGGAGCTTTTGAGGGCTTCGCCTTCCGAGAGAGTTTAATGGCGGCAGTGTCCCAAATAAGTTTGCGCTGTATACTTCAGCACCACATCGAAAATTCATATCCCCTTTTTATGCTTTTATCACCTAGAATAAGTGGCAGCCTAGCCAAGCATGCACAGCACAACCCCCCCAGCTGCCAGATTGGTGCACGTCTCGTAAAGTCCTGCTGCCGAGCCTAACGTATACCTCTCCCTGCGCTCCTCCCTGTTCTCCACATGTGCTTTTAGGGAGCTAGCTAGAACGGTTCTGACGTTTAACCCTTTTTTCTTCAGCAGCGTCCTGGTCATATTTCACTCTGAGTGGTCTTTAGTAGATAACAGTTCATTAGTATCTCAGGACCAGATCAGTGCAGTAACAGAAGGATCTGAACACACTCAGATGATCAGCAGATGTCTGAGAATAACGTTTAATGATAATCTGCATTTGGAGAGTCTGAGCTCATGTCTGTAGATGTTCACCTGAACAGGTAACAGGTTTAATACAGATCATCTCAACACACTGTTATACACACACTGTTCACTACTGTCAAATACTGCACTTATAGACTGAGATTAAGATTAGGATTAGTACCAAAGCGAAGGTTAGGATTAGGTTTGATATTGAGATTAGGATTAAGACCAGGTAACAGGTTTAATACAGACCGTCTAAACATCCTCAACACACTGTTTACTACAGTCAACTACTGCACTTATAGACTGAGATTAAGATTAGGGTTAGGACCAGAGTGAAGATTAGGATTAAGTATGGGGTTGAGATTAGGGTTAGAATTAGCACCAGGGTGAAAAATAAGATTAGATTTGGAGTTGAGATTATGGTTAGATTTAGGGCCAAGGTGAGAATTAAGACTGGGTTTGGGGTTGAAATTAGGATTAGAATTAGGGCCAAAGTGAGAATTAAATTTAGGTTTAGGGTTGAGATTAGGCTTACAATTTGTGTCATAGTGAGAATTAAGATTATGTTTTATAGTTGAGATTAGGGTTAGAATTTTGTGTCACAGGGAGAATTAAGATTAGTTTTGGCTTTGAGATTAGAGTTAGAATTAGGGAAAGGGTGAGGTTTAGGGTAGAGTTTAGGGTTAGATTTTGTGCTATGGTGAGAATTACAATTAGGTTTGGGATTGATATTAGAGATAGAATTTGTGTTATAATGAGAATTGGGATTAGGTTTGGGGTTGACGGGTAGCATTGAGTTTAGGGTTAGAATGTGTGTCAGGGTGAGGGTTAAGACTAGGTTTAGGGTTAAGGATAGGATTAGGATTAAGATTGGGGTTGAGATTAGGATTAGGATTAGATTCTGCTTAATATAAGTAATATATACACATCTGAAATGTTATTTATTTGCTTATGGCTCAACATGTACCACAGCAGGGAGACTTCTCAGAAACTTTTTTGCAGCCATTATTATTCCATTAGACACAGCTGACAGTGTAGTTACTTATGGATGATGCTGACTTGTACTTGATTTGTCTTATGATGCATTTAACAATCCCAGTCCTATCATCAAAACAAGACTATTTTTAAGACATATGGTTTAGCAGAATCTTTTATTGCCTCAAACATGGGCAGATATTAACAACTTGATGTATATATTGTGTATTTCAGTGTATACATACAAATAACGAATGTCTGAGTGAAAGAAATAAACAGCATTAGATAAATGATGTACAGTCATATTATAACATAACGAGGTCCGTTTGGATGTCACAGGTGCCACGTGACAGCCTTTACTGCATGTATAAATAAGTGAGCACACCAGTCAGTTGTATCAGAGTGTAAAACCATCATCATGGACAAAAGATGTGCTCTGACTGATGTCCAAAAAGACACGTTAATTGGGTGCTGGTTAAGTATGGTGGCGGTATCTCAGAAAGCGATAACTTTGCGCGATGTTCTAGAGCCAGAGTGATGCCCGCCATAGTGGACCAGTTAACCTCTATAATGAACAGTTATTATAGTTATAGATGTTCTGATATGACGGTGTATGTGGGTCTACTACAAAGGTTTTATATACTGTACACAGATCAGTGCTAAAGCCGTCTAAGTGACAGAGGGAGCCCTTAGGTGTGTAGCTACAGCCAAGGATGTGCACGAGGCTTGTACGGTGCTATCTGCCTTCAGGGAGAGAGGAACACTTACACGCTCTAATCTTAATCAGGATTCGCTCCCTGCCATGTAAAGGAGCAGGAACAACACGGCGCCGGTGCTCCGGACACAAGCAGGCTACATTAGCGAGGAATGTTTTCCAGTGCGCGACACCGTTACTATTACTCCCAGCATGCTTCAGGATGAGGCGACTGTCAACGCGAATTAGCCGTCGGGACTCCACCATGCAAACGTATCATCTGTAATTGGAGTCTGAAGAAAGCAGGAAAGAGAGAGAAGAGAGAGAGAGAGAGAAGAGAGAGAGAGAGAGAGAAAAGGCTTTTAAAACAATCTGCTGCTTCACTGTTATGTCGTCAGGGCTATGTGCCGACAACATAACGAAGCTTTTAGCGACTGTCAAGCCGCCGGTCGCAGAACACGTTCCGCCCATCTTTGCTTGTTTCTCTGCGAGTAGGCCCGTGTTGATATTTCCTCACGGTGAGCGCTCGCCATTTTTCTTTTCTTCCAAGAAATGACCAGTTTACTTGATTATATCGACAGCTCTAGTGTAAAATCTGCCAGCATCAAAGGTCAGAAACAGCGATGTTTTCTTTCTCCTCTCGTCTCCACGGACCCCCACGTTCCATCTCGTGCCGAGTAAATCTCAGAGCAGAATCACTTTTTCTGACAATAATTTATAAATTATGCACCGCTTGTGTTTTGAATCGAGAAAGGCTTTCATATCTCTTCCATTAACTCGGATTAAGTTTTCATACTGATGCTGGGGAGAATGCTAGCAATATCCCCGTCTCATTTTAATGAAATTTTTATCAGTGCTCTTTTCTGTTGTACACTCCTATTGGGATGTCTGCGAATCTGCAGCTTGGCTTTTGGACGTGAACTCCCCTCAACCTGCCTGCCAGTGGCTCCAAACGCTTCAATATTTGATGGGCTCGGGCTAACTCAGCCGTAAGAATCCAGCTGCAGAGATTTAACTCTAATGTAGAAATTGTGAACGGATGAAAACTGGGATGTCATAAGTAATACATCTATTCTGAGTAGGGCCACGGCAACCATTTGCAGTGAGGACGGAGGGAAGGGGGTGCTGGTAAAGAAAGAATGAATTTAAGAAGCCACACACCGCTCTCATTCTACCTTTTATGCTCCCAAAATGAAAAGCCCGGAAGCGCTGGCGCTGACAGTGGCCGGTTTCCTCCCTCTCAGTGCCCTGCTCCTTCAATTGATTCCTAATTGTGAGCGCTCGTTCTCCTTTTCTTCACAGCCATCAATAAAAAAAGGTCCTTTAATGTCATCTTTCTGGAGAAATGGGCACCACATCACTTAATGTTTATAGGCCAAGTCCATTTCTCTGAGCATTGTGCCCCCCCCCTTGCTCGACAACACACACATCCCCAGATTTCAAAACATTTGGAAAATCTGTCTATTCAGCTCCTGTGTGTCAGTGCACTCTTCCTTGGAAGCTGAAGAGGTCAGCTGAGATGTGGATGAATCCACCCCCCCCCCTTCTCTCAATCCATAGTTGACTCCCTGAAGCCATGCACTGTCCACTATAGCACAGGCTACTGGTAATGGCCCTGCCAACAATGCCCCCTTTGTGCCTGGCTATCCACGGAGAAATCCAGTCTACTGAGGGGGTGAGAGATGGGGGGAAACACTTTTAGTCCCTTTGCTTACATTTACTTTTCCCTCCATTATATAAATGGATTCTTCTGGAAATATTTGACTTGACAGTAGTTTAGCATCCAGCCCCCTCCCTGAAAGATTAAACTGTTCTGATTGTTATTGTCAAGGATGCCCACCTCCCTCCTTCTCCCTCTCTTTTGCTGAGGAATCCTCATTGTGCTCATCGCTGAGCATTTATCACAATGCTCAGAGCTTTTTTTTTAGAATAAAGAGAGCGAAGGGAAAACAGAAAGAAAGAAGTGCACCGTAATCTCTTTGGGGCCTTCTCCGAGAGGCCGTGTTCTTTCTGCAGCGGTGCGAGCTTTTCCTCACGCCATATTTATCACTTTTTATTACCAGTAATAACATGGCTCCTCTGGGAGCTGGAGGGTAAGTATGCCCCCTAGCACTCTTCCGGTTGCTTTTAGAGAATACCAGGCAAGCCCTAACCACACAAGGCTTACGGATGGGCCTGCTTACTCAGAACACACGCAGCCATGGTGTCATTTACAGCTGATAAATAAAAAATCATTATGGCCAAGAAGCAGAGCTTCAGACTTGGTCTCTGACTGGAGGGAGAAACATGTTGTTTGTGGTGAACAGTGTATGGGGATGAATTTCAGTGCTGTAGGTGGTGAAATGTAATAAATAAGATACAGAAATATGCTGAGATTGTTCAATCTCAAGTTTATGAAACTGTGGAAAAAAGTAATCTGTTGCAAATTACAGATTACTTAAAAATTGTAATTGGATTACTTTACTCATTACTTTCTGTTAAAAGTAATCTATTTAATCTGGAGAATCGTCCACCCTGAACAGCTAATGCTAACAGATTTAACATATTAACATGTTTTGGAATAAACTACTAAGTTTCCAGAGATTTAATTAAAATGCAAAGCTGAAATTCCACCTTAAAAGGTGCAGTCGTTACATTCGAATAGCTACTGTTGAAGGTGGAATGGAAAAATTGATTTAAATGTTTATGACTATACATTTTTAAAAATCAACTTTACGATGAAAAATGACTCTGACCTGTTGAGTGGAGACTTTTTTTCTACATTTTAAAAAATAAAATCCTAATCTACTTATACTACCTAAAAACTAATCTGTGCTAAAGTGTAAAAGACCACAGATACAGTGTTCAGCGTTTAATAGATGTTAATCCTCCACTCTAAACAGTTAATGCTAACTGAATACCCAGATTCTAGCCTGTAAACAAATCAGTCTTTTGGAATAAACTGTAAAGTTTCTAGAGTTGCAATTAAAATACAAAGTTCCACCTTAAATGCTGCAGCAGTTACATTCAGGTACTTAAGGTGGAGCAGAAAATTTGATTCAGATGCTTATAAATATATATATAAATATAGAAAGCTAACTTCAGGTTTGCAATTCAGATTACAAATGAGTCTGACCTGTTGAGCTGGCTTCAGGACTTGTTTGTTTTTAAGTTTTTAATATGATAATGAGTGGAGATCACTGTGGAGGACTAAAGTTAGCACTGAAGAACAAGTGCCAGACAGATCAGCAAAGCATTATGGTATGCCATAAAGTCAAAATGGACATGAAAGTCATACATATGAAGGACAGACAACGAACAATAATTATAGGCTACACATAATTTCTTTTAACATCTTAAATCTTAATAAAGATTATTCTAAAGTAAGTAAAACTACTTTTATGACATCAGTTACTGTAAAACAGTATTTAGAAGGCTATTATATTACTATTGTAGTTTTAATATCTCATAACTGTTTACCAGATACTTTTATAACAAAAAAATAATAAATGCAATGTAACATGTCTATTGAATAATTAAGTTATTCAAATTTTCAAATATTTTTTTATAAAAGTTCTGGTAAAACTGATTCATCATCCATGAGCTGTGTAAAAACAGAAGCTGTAATGAAGATGGAGAGTCCTGCAATGAGACAAACAGGATGTGTTGTTCATTCGAAGACATTTAGGACTTTAAAGATGTAAATAATTTAAATGTAAAATACTTAAAAGTAACTTTTGGGCTCCACATATTTAAAAATAAGACTTTTAACTGGTCAAATATTTCAGATTTCCAATGCAATAACATGTTAATTGTGCTTTTCTTAGCCATTTCTAATTTTAAGAAAAATACAAGTAGAGTATAAAATAATTATATATATTTTATATATAATGTACCAGTTTATCCTTTAACTGACTTTATTAAATTTATATTTGTGTCACGTTGACCTCTTTATATATAGTCTGCTTGCCTTCTTAATGACTTCTCTGGTTACATTTAGATTAAATAAAATAAAACTATGCTCTTCACAACCAGCAACAAAGTACAGTCTATGCAACCCAGGTTAAATGCAAAAAAGTTGATTGATTTTATAATTAAAACAAAGTTAAATTGTCTTCTATACATTTTAATTTACAGTTGCTGTTTTATTTGTTTAATTAAATAGCCGGAACACCCCCTTCTCCCAGTGGGTTTGAGATCTATTTCTTACTGTCAGGATTTCATTATTTTCTAAGATCCACACAAAAGAAGTCATATGAAAGCTGAAACCCTTTTCCTTCTACTCAAGTTGTTCATTTCTGGCTGTTTTGAGCTGCTAATGAAAGATTCTGCTTCAAATAAAACATGTCATACCTTTCTGGAGATAACATTTTTAAAAAGTAGAGAAAATGCTGAAAAAAAACATTAAAACTTAGATTTTTATCTTTAAAAAGCCCAACTAAACAAACAGAACCGCCCTCAATTTCAATTCTTCTGAAAGGCGCCCTCTTGTGGCACAAATCTGAGTAGCAAGATGAACCTACATAAAGTCCCTTCGGTGCTGCACAGCCTTAAAAAAACAATTCTGGTACTAAAAGTTGACATGCTCTATGTTGGTAGTCAGTTTTAAACATGTTTTATTACAAATCAAAAAACACATTTTTAAAAATAATTTGAAAGGTTCTTTTATCAAAAACCTCAACATTGTGTATATATTTCCTGTAAATTTGGACATGAAGTAGATTGTTAAAAGGTTAAAAGTGATGGCATATTAAATATAAATTGTGCACTTCAGTGAGTATTGATGTGTGTGATAGACTGCTTTACATTTACATTATCACACATGGTTTTTTATTTGGTGAGAGTTCATGGCCTCCAACAAGCCTAATAGAAGTAAGTTCAGTGGAACCTCAGTAATCATACAATTTGGTTATTGTGAACTTTTTTCAGGGAAATTTTGTCCCAGTTATCGTTCATCCACCCGGATTTTGTTGGTCGCTGTAAGTTTTACAAAAACAATGTATCCACCTATACATTTGTTGTTCATTCTGACTTTGCCGTAATTTAGGTGGCTTTGTTTCTCGTTGTTTCTCGTTGTTTCTCATTGATAATGCTCAAAACAAACTAAAACACATCACACTAAAGTGACAGCATGCAGCACTACTACCTAAAAATGGGTTCCAAAAAAAAAAAAGCGTCCGAGAACAGGTGTACAAAACAAAAGCTGCTGGCTGGACCACACCAGCACTCTCTAAAACAGAGCGTAAACCTGTAAGAGTGATGTTAAATGTTCATTTATCCATTTCATTAGTCTTTAGTGTTTATTTCTCATTGTGTTCTGTGTGTAAAACTATAGTTATTTTATATTAAATGTACTTTTGTTGATATTTGGAGTGTCTGGAACAGATTAATTGAATTTACATTATTTCTTATGGGACCTATTGCTTCAGTTACCATTCATTTCAGTTATCAGGCACTTTAGAACAGATTAATGATAAAACTGAGGTTCCAGAAACAAGGTAAAGTCGTTTAGCCATTAACCCATATGAACCTAGAAATCAGAAACCTCTTTAACCGTGGCCGAGTGTTTGTGGAAAGTAGTTTTTCGAGGTCCTGCCTGGCCTCGGAGAATGCCAGAATCCAATATTATTATAAAGTTTGAGTGCCATGCAAGTCCAAACTGCATCCGTATGACATTCAGCACAGACCATTAAACTGAAAAGAACAGGAGTTGTGGATGGGATCCTGATCTTTAGATACGAAATGATTGCAATTATAAAATCACACTGTCCTTTTTGACATTTAAGGAGCCACTTGCTGGTAGTGCTGTTGCAGTTGTAATGGTTTGTGTGCGTGTGTGCGTGTGCGCCTCTTCTGCTCGGCCTAAAAAGGATATTTTTCCCCCTATTTTTACTCTCCTGACTAAAAACAACAGCTTGTTTTGAACCAGAACCTTCCAGCTTCCACAAGTCCTTAGTCATCAGCGTCAGATTGTTCATCAGACGTATTGTTTTATTGTCTTAAGCTGCGTTTAATGCCCTGCTTCTGTTTATGGAGCTAATACTGGACTCGTATTCCACTTTTCGGCCTGTCTGAGGGCTCAAATCCTCGGCCCACTTTGCTGTACATGCCTGAGCAGAAGCTGATTCACTTCTATTTAATGCCTGAAGTTAAAAATTTAACTGCTGCCACAGTTTTATGGCCATAAGCTGCATTAAAGTGAGCTCTTATGATCTTCACAACCTGCACGCAAACCAAGGACGGAGTACAGTCTGACACAAGTTCACACCACTTTTATTGATTTTATTGAAGTTAAATCATCAGAATATTTTTCATATGTGCTTAATGTTCAGTTACTGAATTTAACATGTTGAGGAAAAGGTGATGAATGTTTTTTAAATTTAGGCAATAAATAGAAATGTGCAAGAAAACAGCATATTTAGGATTGTTCCCTTAACTGCACTGTGTATGTGCTCTATATAACGGCTATATCAGCCCACAATGTGCATACATCATAACATGACAATATCACAGTATAATATTTCTATATACAGTATCAGTCAAAAGTTTGGACACCCCTTTTTTCCTGATTTAAAAATGTTCTGAGTTGTAGATTAATACTAAAGTCTAAACTATGAATAAACACATCTGTAATTATTTAGTAAACAAACAAGTAAACAAACCAGAATATGTTTATATTAGACATTCTTCACAGTAGGCACCTCTTGCTTAGATGCAGCTTTCTTGGCATTTTCTCAGTCAGCTTTATGAGGTAGTCACCTGGAATGGCTTTCAGTTAACAGCTGTGTCTCGTCAAGAGTTCATGACTTGCATTTCTTGCCTCTTAATGTGTTTGAGACATCAGTTGTGTGTCTACTTTGAAGTCAAATCTAAAACATGTTTTGGTTTGTTTAACACTTTTAAGTTTACTACATGATTCATTATGTGTTCACTCAGAGTCTGGATGACTTCAGTGTTTGTTTATAATGTAGAAACAAAGTAAAAACGCTGAATGAGAAGGTGTGTCCAAACTTTTGACTGGTACTGTATATCAGAATACTTTAATGATCTCAGATGGAGAGTTGTTGTTTTATCCATTAATAGAATATAAAAAACAGACTTTTATTAGATCATAATGTCTTTAATTAACATAATGAAGCACTAATTATTTAAATCTATTATTGAAATACACAATAATAATGTATGAAAAGGTTAAACCAGCACATTAAATAGAAAATTGCTCATTATGTGTTATATTATTGTTAATTGCTCATAAACACACTATATATATATATATTACACGTGCGTGTGTGTGTGTGTGTGTGTGTGTGTGTGTGTGTGTTATGAGTAAAGACTGGATATGAAGGTGTTTTTTTTCATTAGGCTGACCATCACTATGAAAAAAAAGAAAAAAAAGACAGGGAATGCTTGTTATGTCCAGGCCGGAGTGAAAGAGTGAAAACAATTGTGACTTTGCGTGACACTCTAATTATTTAAAAGTCACCGGCATCATTAAAACAGAAGGACACTCGTCTCCTCTGGGTAGACTCACAGCTCCAGGGTTAAAAGCCACATTCACAACTATCAATAACTTCCACTAACTGTATGGTTTGTAATTAGAAGCATAATCAATTATGAAACCATTGGTGCCTTCCCTGGTGAAAATGAAGCAGGGATAAGTAGACGTGTGTGTGTGTGTGTGTGTGTGTTATTAAGATGTTGGGTAACGTGTGAATATTCCCTGACTAATCACAATGTAATAATCATTTTTTATGAGAAATTATACAGCAGCTTAAAGTAATCACGGCTGAAAGAAAGAAACTTGATTGTTTGACCTCTACATTGTTGAACTGCAAATGATGTGCCTAATCGTCAGCTGTCACTTCCAATCTTAATTAATCCTAATAGAGTATTGACGCTGCTCAACTGTTCGGCTTTGTAATTAGTATTGCAATTTAGACCGGATAATGCGCCGGGGCAGTCCAATTACTCCAGAGGAAATGAAAAAGCTGTGTTAGGTTAGCTGTGAAACTGTCATTACAGGAAGGCCTTTATTTGTCTATCCAGCTCACGCAGAAAGTTACATCCCACCCCCTCCACCCCCCCAAAACAAATCAAATGACAAGACAATAAAAAATAAATAAATCAAAAGCAGCTTACTGAGTCCCTGCAGCACTTTTCTTACTGTTGTGCCGTAGCCTAATTGATTTGCTGCTATCAATAGCCAACAAATCTGTGGAGCTGTCCAAGCTGATATAACCTGACCCCGATTCTCTCAGCTGTCACTCTCTGTGAGAAAGATGCCATGCTCCACTTCTCCGAACGCTCGCCCGGCCGTCCCAGGCCCGGGCCGTTTACATCCCTTTGTGTTTCTGCTCTGATAGGGCAATTAATAAAATATATGTTAATAGGGATCTTAATTGTTTTACAACAGCGGCTTGACAAGGCAGCGAGCGCACAGAGACTTGTCACTGATCTGAAGTCTGCGGGCACTGTGAGCTGCTAGCGCTCCGAGCGTGGCATATGGTCGACTTTCCATGCCTAAACTGTACGGAATTACAGGGGCCCTGCTGTCGAAAGAAAGACAGAAGTGATGTCAACTTCCTTTGTCTCCTGAAGACAATAGAGACTCGTTTTTCTCGTTTGCTGAAAGGAAGCAGAAAGCATCAACACCCAGAGGGATCATTTATGCTGGGGACACTGGAGACACAGAGGACACCGAGGACATGTCCTCACTACTTTCCGAACTGGCTCATTGGGTCCTCACCACCTTTTCGAAGCGTTTTTATTTTTGTTGCAGTTTTTGCTTCCTGCTGAACCGTTTTTGCTGCAGCACCTTATTGACCTTTAACTAGAACTCTGTCATGTCCATCTGTGATTGGGCACTTTCACGTCAATCAAAAGAATAAATGCTCTAACGCATCTCCAATTACAAAAAATTGTGAATTTTTGTGTTCATAATTTAATTCAAGAAACTGACACGTTTGTTTTCATTACAAATAAAGTGATATTGTAAGATTTTTATGTTTTAATGTTGAACGGTTTGGCTTATACGTCATCCAAATCTCAAATGATCAAAAATCTCAAAAATTTAAATCTCAAATTATTAGAACTTCATTTGAAGTTTGAGTACATTACTGTTCAAACAGTATTGACATTAAGACAAAAAAGCCTTGAAATGTCACGTTATGTGTAATAAATATAAATAAATAAGCCACGTTCCATCCAAGTTAATCCTGGTTGTGGTCGTGGTGAGTGCCTGTAGCCCTTCTTTGGGTGCTGGGCATTTTAAATACAACAGTTTAACTTTTTTAATGAAATTATGAGCAGAAAATAATTTTTTCACAATATTCTAATTATGTGTTCAATGTTGATAAACTTCCAGCGTTTTGTTCACTTTTTAGTGACTGAGCACGTTCCTAAGCCAAGCTACCCCCACCCTCCCTACACGACCGTCTTATTTTATCATTGATTATTTTTACCCTATAAACAGTCCAAATATTGAAACCTCCAATCTGGCGTCATCTGCCAATTTCACCTGTTTCATTATTGGAGTTTGAAGGAAACAGTGTCTCTCCGGCGGAGGATAACACCCTGCTTACTCAAGCTTGCAAATTAGCCATTTAAAGTTAATTAAGAGAGGCTTAACTAAAGGTGAGGGAGAGGAGCCATATGTTTGTGCAGTCTACTGGGGGACAAAGAACGGAGGAAGCGAAGGAGGGGGGAAGAGAAACACTGAGACACAGGACAGAGGCTGCTGTCAACTGGCAATTAAAACATTCTGCTAATGCATTTGAAAACACTTTGCGTGTGAATATATCAGGAGAGCACTGACGGCTGTAGAGCCTCAGGTTCTGAGGCTGTTTGTGCACTTTACCCACTGTGGGATCTTAAAAAACGAGGCTTGAGCTTCGTGTGCAGCTTGATTTCTGTATATGAGGACAAATTAAAAGCAGATTAAGGCTTCACTGGCTCATTAAAGGCCTGTTGGATGGTCTCGTCCAATAGGCAGCTGGAACAAGACTGTTGTCTGTTTTTATTGAAGCCCTGGAAACAGTTTTGGTGGCACTGCTGCACTGCTGCCGAGGCCCGGGATGCCAAATGACTGGAGCCCAAATGGCCTGAGGGAGGCAGCAGTGAACAAACAAGCACACTCTATCCCTCCATCTCGCTCTGCCTCACTTTCTCTCTCTGTGGCCTCTGAAGGCCATTTACATAGTGAAATCTAATTACCCCACCGTTATGAGAGAGCATTTGATCTCAGACTTAAGCAGCGGAGAACATATTATTACCCAAAAAAGGCTTTTCCCAGATGAACACGGCTTACGGAACAGAGGGTCCGACTTGTACACAATCAGTCCTCCTGTTTTAATTATTTTCCACAGGCGCCGAGTTAAAAACGGAAGGAGGGGTAAAGAAGAACAGTGATTTGTTTTGTCATGGCAGAGGCAGAGTGGCCACGGAGTCTTTTCCCGGCCAGACTCCTTTATAATTACACACTATTACGTTTGGCATCATCAGGTCTGTAGGACACGTTTATTATGGCCGCACAAAGAAGGCAACTCTGTCCAATGTAAGTTCATGTAAGAGATTATAGTCTAAACAGTTTTGGAGCATTTCTGTTGGTCTGAACAATGTGAATGTTTACACAATCTGTAGAACTCAGTTATGTGGAAAATGACTCAGAAATAAGGGAGATGCTTGTTTTAATTTGGGCAATGATGATAGTTAGCATATTTATTTTATTGACTTACATTAACTGGTCTTTGTCACTGAATTTAATGCAGAATTTCAGTCTGTTAAGGAGGTGTGAAGACACTGGGTCGACATTTGGATTTGGCAAGATTGTTGCTGAGAATGTATAGTAAGACACAATATTCTGCTTATTTTGGCAGATATTCTGTTATTGGACACAAGCAGGTAATATTTGTATGACTCATAGTGTTAAATATGTATTTACTTCTAACCAATTATATATACATACACACACACACACACACACACTCACACACACACACTACATATATGTAGAAATGTATTGTACATATATATATATATGTGTGTGTGTGTGTGTGTGTGTGTGTATATATATATATACTAATAGTAACAATTAATAATTATTATTATTATAATAACAATGTTAAGATATGAAATAATGGGAAATTACAAATAATATTTTTTTAGATTATTTTATAAACTAACAAAGTGGGCAAAAAAAGAGAGAAATCAGAATAATAAAAAGATGATAAATGCACCTCCTCATGTAAAAGTCTTATTGAAGTGAATGGGCCGTAATTCTTGTACATGACAGTAATGTATTATTACTGAATCCTACATTTGTCTACATATATAACATCTACACAGTATTCCCATTTACACGAGCTGCGTCTGTGTCTGTTTACCTCCGAGATTATTGCCTTGAAAATTACAGCCGCGTTTTGTGTCCCACACCGACTGCGGCCTCCGTAATTTAACTCACATTTTTTCATTACCTAAACGATCATGGAGAGCTTCCAGCTTGCTCTTATTCCATATGACTAGATTACAGCTCATACGAGCAGGGCCGAGCTTCTGTCTGTCCTTTTGTTCCTGCTCTTCCAGAAATGATCTGTAATTGTAGTCACTCTGGGGGGATTTTTAGCTTTGACCTTTACAATGCAATAATGTATAAATTGATGGAGGGAGAATTGCCTTTCCAAACTCTCTCCCTCTCTCTCTGTCTCCCTCTCGCCGGCATTTCAGTCTCGGTGCAATTGCGGCTTAGTTTGCGAGACTATTTTGATATTGTTTTGCGTGCTGTCTTCCTACATGCAATTAGACCTCCATCTCTGGGGGTATTTTGGCGTCTGAAGTGATGGATCTGTGTTCAGACTTCAAAATAGATGCAAAATTGATGAAATTCATAGGCAAAAAAAATTACCCCCTGCTTTGATCCTCGGTATTGAGGTGAGGGGGAGAGAAAAGAACATCGCCAAAAGCTCTGAATTCTGTAAACTCCCTCACACAAAGGAGCGGCTGACTTTGCCCACACCGAGGCAGTGTGCGGTAGACACGGGGGGGGGGGGTACAAAACAAAGGAGGTGTGAATGCAATAAGTGGCTGAAAAATAACCTTTCATAACTAACGGAAAGCCACAAAACTAATAACTGCTTACTTTTCATGTCCTTCACCCCAGTTCAACTTCCTTTTTACTCGGTCGAAGACAAATCTGTTTATAAAAGCGCAACGCAAAGCAAAAAAACAAGGAAAAAAAACATTCCTGTAAGTCGAAATAAAGCTGTACAGCATTTCCCCTGTGTGCACGGGTGGGGAACGGGACAGAGGAGCAGCCTTTATTGATATTTGCAGAGGCCTGTGGATTTGCTTTGGTGTCGGGGACCTTGTGTAGGACTCTGGCCTTCTTCATTCCAGTTCCTACTGGCTTCCCAAGGCACCGTGCACAAGGTGACTTCCAGAGGGCCTCCTGGGTGTGCTTAAGCTCGGCGAGAGGGCCAAGGGCCGCCCCGCACCTCTCCTCTAAGAGAGTCCGCCACTCGCGGTCGCCTCAAAGCGCCGGCGTCCCCCCACGCGGCGAACGGGATTACACATTACCATAGCCACTCTGACTCCCTGCCTAACACTGCCTCCAAACTTTAATTACTCTGCCTTTAGCTCCCGCTTCTCAACAAAACACAAAGAGGGGAAAGTAAACACACCTTGTTCGACACTTCTCCGCAGAGCAAGAACCGCGAAGGTGTTAAGAGCAAGTAATATTTCTATACATCAAATAGTGTCATATAACTCAGACCACAGCCTAAAACTCTACAAACACACATGCTGGCTGTCACTTGTGTGATGGACTTATCTTTCATGATACCGCAGAGATGAGAAATACTCTTTTCTGATTGGCTGGCATGTGTGTATTAGTTCTGTATAATAGAATGGCTATGATGCAAAGTCAGTAAACAAAGTTCTGTATCAGTGCTTTGAGTGCAACTATAGTAAATATGCATTGATTGACAGCCTGCAATAGAGTAGCTACAACTACAGCCAAACATTGAGGATTTTGTGATGCTTAGGTTACTCGTCATGTTGTCTTTGTACACATAAATACATAAAATGCCTAAACATGTTGCAACCAGGCTCGTTATACCAAGTCAGTTAACTTGGCAGAGAACGCTCCACTCCACTTTGTGTCGTAGAGTACTTTGCCTCCACCTTATTCATTTTCTATGATGGGAAACATTGGCGGTCATTATCCTTATTCATAACAATAAAGTCTACAATAAATACTATCATGACTGGAAACTCAGTGTATGCATTTGTGTGATTGTCATAGTCTATCTTAAGAAATACTGTTTTCTGATTGGCTGGCAGGTGTGTATTTATTCGGTATAAAAGGAAACATGAAGTGCAGACATCTAATCATAGCAACTATAGTAAATATGCTATAGTGGCATATCAAGATGCTGATTAGACAGCATGATTTTTGTACAGGTGTGTGTTAGGTTGGCCACAAAGGCCACTCTAACATGTGCAGCTTCATCACACAGCACAATGCCACAGATGTCGCAAGTTTTGAGGGAGGGTGCAGTTGGCATGCTGACTTCAGGAATACCCACCAGAGCTGTTGCCCATGAACTGAATGTTCATTTCTGTACCATAAGTCTCCAAAGGTGTTCAGGGAATTTGGCAGTACATCCAACCGGCCTCACAACCGCAGACCATGTGTAACCCCAGCAACCCAGGACCTCCACATCCAGCATCTTCCCCTCCAAGATTATCTGAGACCAACCACCCAGGCAGCTGCTGCAACAAATGGTTTACATAACCAAAGAAATTCTGCACAAACTGTCAGAAACAATCTCAGGGAAGCTCCTCTGCATGCTCGTTGTCCTCATCGGGGTCTCCATCTGACTGCAGTTTGTTGTTGTAACTGACTTGAATGGGCATATGGTGAAATTCAGTGTTGATTGGCATGTTGGAGATGTGTTCTATCCCACCACCACCATGAACCATTCACAACATTGACATCAGCAAACCGCTCACCCACATAATGTAGTCTGCCAACTACTCTGTACAGTGAAAACCTGGATTCATCTGTGAAAAGGAAAAAAATATTTTGTTGTTTATATTTTTGTTCAGTGTATTAGTGCGAGAGTGGCCTTCAAGGTGTCCTGGTATACTAATGTAACTAATGTAATAGACATAGCAGAGGAAAACCCACTCCACTTTGTGTCGCAGAATACTTTGCCTCCTCTTCATTCATTAATTGCATATGAGTGACACCTCAGTAGTCATCATTCCTTACTTGCTTAATATTGAGTTATTGCAGTTGTATCCCCCATAGCTCAATGGACTTAAATACATACCTATTCACAGAAAGTAAAGAAAAGAAAAGAACAAGAAAGCTTAATTTTAGAAATTACCTCTCTACTCCGTGGCTAATGTCCCTAGATTAACTCCGGAAACCTGCATTTCTGAGGACAGAGTCGGGCTAAGCTTAATTTCTTTTCCCTTTTTTTCCTCCTTCTTAAAATCTTGACCACGGGGAGCCTTAAGTCTTTATAATGAGGAATTAGAACACACTTACAGAATATTACAGCACTTTAAAAAATTGAGATTTTAAGCGCAAGGGGCTGTAATCATATTGTAGAATGCTAATCATTTTATATGTGGCAAAGAAGGACTGGCCAAGCTACCAGCGCAGGCTTAGTGGCCCAAACTATTCCAGCGAGGACAGTTTTTTCTTTCTGTCTTTCTTTTTCTGGCCAAGCAGCAGAAAATCCAATTATTAGCAACAACCCAATTATTTTCCCCCTCTGACTCCAGGCTCAAATCCAAGGTCGGATTCATGGATTAGCAAGGTTTTACGGACTGGACAAAAAAAGGAGAGGAAGCAACAATGTTGAATCCCCATGGCTGCGCAAGCCCTTCCGGGACTGAAGTTTGAAGGCGACATAATCACTGAAAGCAGGCAGGGAAGTGGAGGGGAAAGTGAGTGAGAGAGCAGAAGTCTATGGGCTGTGGATGGCTGTAATCTGAGGTCACTGAGTCATTCCTGGCTGTCAATGGAGGACCTGCAATAAAGCCGTATTGACACTGCAGTCATCTATAATGGTGTAAGATGCTCAAAGGTAAACCATTCGAGTCAATTATTGCAGACAGACAGGGAGTGTGCATGTATAGCTATGCTTTTGAATGATTGTACTGGACCTTGACTTTTGACCTTGAATCATCCCCAGACCAGGTTTGACCCTGGAGTCTTCAGGTCACTCCAAACACTTCACCACGTGTGAACAAAGCGGAGATTCACTTCATGGTCATTAATGATGGAGAGTATTGACCTGTATTGGAAGACGTGTCCACAAGTGAAGACACTGTCAATCGTATTTCTGTCATAAAGACTCAGGAACAAGAATGAGGGAATAATTATATTTGAATCCACATTAAGAAGTGTGATACAGGGACGTTGAATCATAATATACAGATTTATTTATAGGAAGTGATGGAATCTGCGTCCTAGACCCCCGTGAGCACACCTGAGGCAACGGTTCCTAGGAGTCGGAGGAAGAAACCTTGAGAGGAACCAAGGCTCAATAAGTGGAACCCAACCTCCTTGGGCCAACCCAGACTGCAATTAGAGTCTTTCATTTGGACCCTTCCCCGCCTGGGTCTTGCAGAATTCAGACTTCAGCCCAGCTAGCATCGCATGGCCCCAATCTAGGCCACATCTTGCATACAAATCTGGTCCATCTACTGTAGTAAATGATGCCATATATGGTTGCCAGATCTTTTTATACATATAATGCACCTTGGCTAAATAAAAAATGCTAAAGTTCATACATCTGTACATTAAACATAATTAATAGCAAAATAATAATTATTAATAATTAATAATCTTATTATGGTTAATGCTATTCAGGTGTTTACAGTTGTTTAAGTTTTATTTAGCATCAGTTGGATGAAAAAAGGCTTCTGGCAACCTTATCTGGGCCACTTCTAGCCCATCATTCATTAGAGTATGTGGGCCAGATCTGTATGTCAAATTTGGGTTTGGGCCATATCAGCATGCTAGCTGGGAGGAATTGAGTTTGTGTCATGTCAGTATATTATTATTATTATTATTATTATTATTATTATTATTACAGTTAGAAATTAAATGATGTATTAGTCTTTGGTGTAGGCCCTGGCTCAGGTCTTGCAGCATTCAGAACCTGGCAGATCCCAATAGGATGATGGTAGGGCTGAAGCCTACACCCAACAGGACCAGGACCAACCTGGTGGTGTCGAGAAGAAAGGAGGGCGACGTTGCTGCATCGGCACCTGGACTTCAACAGAGCAGAGCTTTCTTTAAAGCTTGTGATTGGCCAGGAAACCAGATGAGTGAGTGATGTAATGTAATTGTCTAAGGTAGGAAATGAATGAGTGATGCATGGAGTGGACCCTCATAATCAGCCATGTTCTTGGAAGCCCTTACTTGCTGCAAACATACATCCCTCCTTATTCCACAGAAATGAGATCCCTGAAAGCCATCACATGACTCGATGCTCAGATATTCCTTCCCTGTGAAATCTTACAAGCCTCATCAACCTAAAAGGAGTTGACAGCCACCAAACCTAATCTATTCAGCTTTCTCCATTTGCGAGTCGTTAAGGAGTGGATGAAGTCATATGGCAATAATTAAATTGAAGGTATGCCGTTCTGTATCGGTGCATGAAGGATTAGCTATAATGCCCTTTCTCCATACCGGCCCTGCGAGGAGAGCTCTTGCACCGAATCTGATGCTAACCTGAGCTATCTTCTGAGCTTCCGTTATTGCCTAATTAACCTGCTAATAGCCACGTCCTTATGCTTGTGCTGTGTTAATTATCCAGCGCCAAGGCTGACAGCAGATTATCAAGATGTCAGTCAGCTTCCCGGCTCTGATTTATTTTATTTATTTATCTGCTGTTGCATTTTTGATGCACACCAGCCCACAGCTGTATCCCTTTGTTTTGCCGCGAGGTGAAAAGTGAATACCTCCCTGGCTCATGGAAATTGCAAGAGAGGTCTGTAGGTAAGAACAGCATTGCTTTGGCTTTTTTTATTAAGAATTAATGGTTGCAGAGATGTTTCAAGGAAGTTCGACCGACTGTTGTTCAAATAAGGGACACCTCACACCGGGGGTTCTCAGCTACAGGCCCTGTAACCCAATGCACTGCAAAGTTTAAGTATTCCTCACCCCTACACACCTCATCCAGCTCATCAGCTACTTCTGAGCCCTTTACAGAGTTTCACCAGGTGTGTTCACAGCAACACCAATAGTGGATCCTCAGAAATGGATTTGGTCTTTCAGTAGGTTATTATTATTATTATTATTATTATTATTATTATTATTATTATTATTATCATCCATCAAGGCATGTCCGAGGGTATTTTCTTCCAGTAGTCATGTTTCTGGCTGCACGGCACTAAAGGTACATTATTTATTTTTGCAATGATGTGGTCATCTACTTTAATGAATGATGCCAGATATGGTTGCCAGATCTTTTCATACAGTCGATGCATGTTGGCTAAATAAAAAAATGCTACACTTTATATATCTGAACACTAAACATAATTATGACAAAATAGCAAAATAATAGCTATTAATAATGTTAATATTTGTTATAATATTGTATTAAATACAATATTTAGTATTTTGCTATTTTGTCATTATTATTATTATTATTATTATTATGAATGGTTTTCAGGTGTACAAAGTTGTATGTACCATCAGTTGGATGAAAAAAAGTGTTCTGGCAACATTATCTGGCTGGCCGTCATTTATTGTGGTATGTGGGCCAGATCTGTATATCAAATTAGGGCTGGGTTTTGGCCATAACGGCATGCTAGCTCGGAGAAATTGTATTGTATTCTACAGTATTATTATTATTACAGTTAAATTAAATGTAGTATTAGTCTTTGGCGTAGTCCGTGGCCAGAGTCTTGCAGCATTCAGACCCTGGAAGATCCCAAATCTCAGATGCCTTCAGCAGAACAGACTCTGGATGCTAAATACTTTGTACTCGTTTGGGACTTATTCAAACATACATATGCATCGACAACTCAATGATTTCTTTGTTTTCTTATTAATTTATTCTGAATTTGAAGATACGGCACAGGTTTATTGTTTAATTTGCTCAAAATACTCAAAAATGAGCCTACAAAGAAGAGAGGGTCGACTTTCGTATGACTCCTCCCTTTTTTTATGTGTCTTAGAAGATTAGAAAGTAATGAATGTTGGGGATAGATGCTGGATCCACTGGTGGGTCCAGGCTATGTAAGAGGTGGTTATACTGGTTATATATACTGGTTATACTAATTTTTTGCCAAAGTAGTGTGTCATCTGGTTATCTTTGGTACACCGGATATACTTGTTGCTCACACACTGTAAACTTCACACTATTTATGACCAGTCAAGTGCTTATCTGTAATCTGTACTGTAAATCTGTAATCAGAAGTTTGGTGAGTAGCATCCTGTTTTGGCTGTATGTATTGGCTGGTACAGTGTAGTGGGAACGATGCTGCCATCAGTCCCCAGCCTGGTCAGGCAAACTGTCTAATATACAGTGGTAACCCTACTTACGAGTTTAATCTGTGCAGGAGCCGAGCTCGTTAGCTGGTTTGCTCGTTAGCTGGTTTGCTCGTTAGCTGGTTTGCTCGTTAGCTGAATGCATTTTCCCCGTAAGAATACATGTAAAACTGATTAATCCGTGTCAGCCGGTCAATATACAGTATACTTTAATATGTAAATAATGTGTTTATATGGGTTTTTAAAACATAAACGAGACGACGACGGTGCTCGTGTAGGCTGGCGGCTAAGGCGGACAGGAGGATGGGCGTACGTGTATGGCATGGTTACACTTATCATATGAAAAGTAAAATGTATCTAACTTTCTTGTTCACTACCTTTTGCTGTCTTTGTGTCACTTTCACTAGCACTTTCACTTTCACTGGACAGCGGTCAAAGGTAATGACTGACCTCTTCTTCTACGCTAGCATCTAGGAGATGCTACGACTGCAGAGCCCCTAGTGGTTGGCATACTTTAACTAATTTACGCTACTCGTTACTTGGAATTTTATTCGTTACCTGGAACAAAAATATTCAGAAATCTCGACTCGTTACCTGGAATACTCGTTATTGGGGATGCTTGTAAGTAGGGTTACCACTGTACAAGAGTCCTGGGGCAAGACACCTACATTCACCACATAGTAACAGGACAGACATTGTACATTTGGATAAATGCCATATATGTAAGTACTGATACCTGCAGTTTATCCACACTCTATGTCCAAAAGTTACAGAAAGGATGTGCAGGTGTCTCAATACTTTTATCCCTATTGTATGTTTTCTTGTTTATGTCCTGCATTGACAACACAGTGTACTTTCACTTTCATTGCAGCATTCTTGGGCTTTAGCACATCTCCCTGCTTCATGATGTGGACTTTTGTGCTTTTACCCTTTAGATGTCCTGAGCAGCTGGGTCAAGTGAGCAATCCATCCATCATTCTATCACTTCTTCCCCTTTATTGGAGTGAAAGACTGAGTGTGAGAGAGTTTGCTTGTCATAGAACGCTATGTACTTGTGGGCATTCATGCAGGAGACATGCTGTCATTTGCAGTAATAGCCAAGCACAGTTTAAGCCGTGACTCAGGCAGCGGTCATCAGTATCGAGCCCTTTGTGCTGCTGAGTGTGTGCTTATGCAGAGTTACTTTCACTAACTTTGTTATTATAACAAAGACCCCTATTAGTGAGACGAGCTCTGTGATGTTGGGCTCCTCTCGTTGAGGCACAATGTTGTCTCATTAATAATTCACAGTTATTATTAAGAAGAAATCAGTCGTGATGATGATAATGGAATTCTCAATGCGTTAACCCATTAAACCCCGAAACTCCATCCTCACGTCACTGTTAATTTCACAGTATTTACCAAGTAATAAGTCATATTTGATTCTTCCCCAAAAACGAGAAATTCTCTTTTCTGATTGGCTGGCAGGTGTGGATTAATTCTGTAATACGGGACACCTGTGAAGTAGATCCAGTTTAAAGAATAATGCATCAATGCTCTGGAAACTTTGACTGATAACCTCAAACTCATGTTAATCGACAACAGTATGTACAGCTATAAACAAACATACAAACATGAGCAAATCTGTGATGTTTACTCATCTACTCATTATGTGAATATAAATACACAAAAATCTCTAAATGTGTGATAACCTGGAATATAAATATAACAGATGAGAAATTAGTGATTAAACAACCTCAATAAACACTATTAATCACTAGAATAGGAGATATTAGTCTAAAAACAACCTCATTAAACACTATTAATCACTAGGATAGGAGATATTAGTCCATAAACAACCTCAATAAACACTATTATCACTAGAATATGAGATATTAGTCCATAAACAACCTCAATAAACACTATTAATCACTAGGATAGGAGATATTAGTCCATAAACAACCTCAATAAACACTATTAAT
>BRDA01044093.1:0-14672 GCA_036984385.1 Crenuchus spilurus
ATAAAATATTGACATTTGCCATCTCCACATCATTGCATTCAGTTTTTATTCACAATTTGTTTAGTGTCCCAACTTTTTTTGGAATCCAGTTTGTAAATCATATAAATAAATTCAATCATTTTCTACTCAAAATACAAAGTAAATATCTTGTTTTTGTTTAGCACAAACCTTTATTTTCCTTTCTTATTTTATGAGATACCACACATATGCATTTGCCATTTCACATCTTGTACCATGTTGTGCATTAGAGGCGGTGTGCATATGTTGTGTATCAAAGGGTTAACAGTTATTAGTGTAAAATGGTAAAAACTCCACACACTGCAGATTCATACTGGATTAACAGTTATTAGTGTACAATTCATACTGGATTAACAGTTATTAGTGTACAATTCATACTGGATTAACAGTTATTAGTGTACAATTCATACTGGATTAAGTTATTAGTGTACAATTCATACTGGATTAACAGTTATTAGTGTACAGTTCATAATGGATTAACAGTTATTAGTGTAAGATTCATACTGGATTAACAATTATTAGTATGAGATTTATACTGGATTAACAGTTATTATTATTACTGTCAAATGGTAAAAAAAAATCCCCACACTGCAGATTCATACTGGATTAACAGTTATTAGTGTAAGATTCATACTGGATTAACAATTATTAGTGTATTATTCATACTGGATTAACAGTTATTAGTGTAAAATGACAAAAACTCCACACTTTGCAGATTCATACAGGATTAACAGTTATTACTGTAAAATTCATACTGGATTAACAGTTATTAGTATAAGATTCATACTGGATTAACAGTTATTACTGTCAAATGGTAAAAACTCCCCACTCTGCAGATTCATACTGGATTAACAGTTATTAGTGTATTATTCATACTGGATTAACAGTTATTAGTGTAAAATGGTAAAAACTCCCCACTCTGCAGATTCATACAGGATCAACACCACACACGTTGCCAATCATCTCTTAAATTGCAGAGCATCCTTACATAAAACTTCTGCACTAGGCCTGAAGAAGATTTCTGCAGGGTAAGCATTCTTCTGCTCAGAACCCATCATCCGTTAGATTGATAACAAGATCTGTTCTTAGCCATATGTTTCATGAATACAGGCAGCTAACCTACTTAACAAATGTTGACTGAGCCCCGAGCGATGGAAAGCCCCTTCCTTACGCTGCAACTGCACAGCACATCCTTCTGAAATATCACCACGTGCTTTGCGTGGGCCAGGCCATTCACTATCATGCTAACAGATGTCACCTGCCAAAGGCAGCATGTGGGAGAGAGATGCTGGCTCTGCGGGGGGTAAAAATCCTCCAGAGGTCGTCTGCTAAAGCTCCCCAGCTGCACTGAGGCCAGCCTGCACTGAGTGGGCTCACCGAGTTTGACCAGAATGTGGACTCAGAACAAACTGCAATCAAGGCTCCTTTCTAATCACCAAATTACCCACAGTTCTGTGTGATGATTTCCAGTAAACCTCAGTTGCGTGTCAGCAGTAGGAAGGCGGATGTGCTCCTTTCAGGATGCTGCAGGATTACAGGCTACTTTTCTGAGCGACACAGCAGCAACTTACATAACGTGCTGAACATGATGGTGCTTTAAAGCAGGGCCATTAGTATCTGTTATATTAGTGACTGATTATTCGAATGATTAGCATATTGATTAATCAAGTATACAGAATTCACTCAACAACATCATGCCAAAATAAGCCTGAATGTCTGACACCCCCACATAACATTATATAACACTGCTTAAGTCAAAAACTTTAATTGTATAAGTGAGTGCTCTGATTATCAACCCTGTGATAATGTTAACTTAGTTATAGTCCCTGCAGGTTTTTAATGCTATGCTTGTATAACCTTCCCACAGTGGGTTGAAAATAATTTACAGCATCTCTAATCTAAACACAGTTATTTGAAACTTATAAAAGACACTCAAATAAATATTAAACAAATGTACTGCATTGGAGTGAATCCTATAGTAAATACATTGCATGGACAAAAGTATTGGGACACCTACTCACTCATTATTTCTTCTGAAATCAAAGATATTAAAAAGTGTGTATCCTGCTTAACTGTCTCTACTGTCCAGGAAAGGCTTTCTACTAAATTTGGGAAAATGACAGTGAAATTGCTGTTAGAATTTGACTGCATACAGCAGCAAACAGCATTGTTGGTCATGATAGTTATGATCATTACCGCAACTCATCCCAAAAGTACAGGATGGAGCAGAGAACACTGTGCCACAGATCAATGTTGGGGGGCTTTATACCACTCTAGCACACACCTTGCATTAGACATGGTGCCAGTAGGTTCATATTTAGTCCTATTCTACTGGCAGTACTTCTCTACAGGGACTAAACAAGCTGTGTGTGTGTGCTGTGTGCCAGCAATGGGTGCAACTTAAAGTAGCTAAATGCATCCATTGGAAAGAGTGTCCGCAAACCTTTGGACAAGCAGCTTCTTTTTAACTTCTATTCCAACTTTTTCTAGGCCACACTTCTGAGGAGCAGAGATTGTTACCACTGCTGGTAGACCTGTATGATTGTACACTTCCATACACCTGCAAATTCAGCTACTTCCTTCACACTCTGGCCTTTGGCGCCTAAATACAGTCACTCCTTTATCATTAATGTCTGCTTTGTGACATTTTTTCCACACACTGAATGAGACATTCTGCACTGTATCACCTCTTATCAGCCCGCAGGTATTCATAGCCTGATCATTCTCATGCAGTGCCATCTGCAGAAGCCTGACGTTACTTTCACCTTAAACATGCACGGTTATTATTATACTTATTTTACAAGAATCCAAGATCACGGCCTTTAACATGATGCATTTTGTCCTCATTATTATCAAATCTATTCTGGAAACTGATGTGTCACATTCGTTTCCAGCTCTGTGATAATGTACAGCACTTACCTGTGACACTGAATAATGTTAGTGTTTCTAATTCAGAGTGAGGTGAGAACGTTGTCATGGTTTCTGGAGGTGTGTATTCAGTCATAGAGGTCATTATCCCTTCTGATACTAATGACTAATTAAGAAATGGTGGGAATAGTGAAGTTTGCATGTGCTCAGCTAATCTGAAGGCTGTACTCTATGGACATGATTCTTCTTTTCTTTTAGATTTTTGACCAGCTCCAAAGCTAATTGACCATGATGTAATGTTGAACAATAACACTGATGAACTGGAATGGTTAAAAAAACTCAGCCTAAAAGATCTCAGAGAGCATCGCTCATTAATGTATTCAAAGAATCCAAGGCTTCTGGACAAAGCACTGCAGCCATTCTTCTAGTATTAGACTAAAAAAACACAAAATGGAAACAGTCCTTCTGTAACTTACATAGCATCTTTTTTGACTTATATTAAAAAGGTAATTTTATCTATTTAAAATGAGTTCAGTATAGCTGTACAAAGGCTGCCTGTGTTCTTCTGTGCTGTCTGTGAGGAAGCTGTCTATGAATTTTGATGGGAGGGGCCAACTTCTTTAGAATTTCATATCTGATCCATTTAATAAGCCTCTGTAATATGTAGGCTGTGTTTAATAAGCCTATAAAAAGTCTGCAAATTTAATAAGATTATATAACGTGCACTGTAGAAGTGCTGCATTGAATTTGCTCAATTCAAATGTGGACGTCATTTACATTTGGAGGGAAAACAATGTTGTCTTTGGATGTACTTCACTGCAGTTGATTATTTAATTTAGTGTATGTAATACCTGTAACGCTGTTGATAAGCCTGTGTAATGCTTATTGCCTCATGACTCTCCTCCGTACTGAATGATGAACTGACTTCATTCTCACCTCATTTCTCTGGTGTCACAGATTAATGTCAGAGGTTCAGAAATCTTCATTACTGATACTGTTTGGGACTCAGACACCCATACAAGAAGGCTTGATGTTAATGGGGTGTGAATTGTAATGGTGGATATGTGGGTTCCTCTCATGAATGAACAGTAGTCCAGGTTGGGATGTGCAGGACAGAGTTTGTGTGGTGTTGAGCTAGGGTGGGAGGTGTTGAGATAGAATATGGGGGTTTGGGGATGGGGATGTTGAACTAAGATGGAGTGTTTGGCTATTGTGAGGGGTGTTGGGCTCAGGAGAGTTGGGCTAGGCAAGGGGAGTTTTGAACTAAGGTGGCAGGTATTGGGATATGGTGAGGGGAGTGTTGGGCTCGTGTGGGAGGGTGTTAGGCTCTGGTGGGGGAGAGTTGGGCTAAAGTGGAGTGTTTTGTTGGGGTAGAGTGTTGGGCTGGTGTGGGTGAGTGTTAGACTAGTGTGAGGGTGTAGGCTGGGACTGCTGGGCTTTGGTGGGGTGGTGTTGGGCTAGTGTGGGAGGGGTGTTGGGCTCTGGTGGGGGAGTGTAGGGCTATGGTGGGGGGTGTTAGGCTCTGGTGGGGAAGTGTTGGGTTTGGGTGTAGTGTTGGGCTGGGGGTGTTGGGCTGGTGTAGGCAAGTTTAAGACTAGTGTGAGAGTGTAGGCTGGGAGGTTGTTGGGCTTGGCAGGTTTGGGCTTGGGAATGTGGGGAAAAGGGGTAATGGGTTGGTGGGTTTCTTCACCCTTATGAAGAAAATAGTGAAGATGGCAGTCCAGTGTGGTCTGCGAAGGAAAAATCTTACTTTTTTAAACCCTTCAGTATGTTTAATGATACTTTTTAACTTTTATTCAACTCTAACTCAATATTCCACTTTCAAGTTCTGCCAAGTGGATTTTGACTGCTTGCAACCATATGGATGATGTTTCTCCGTAACATCCTGTCTTCTGTTTGCATCTTCAGGATTTCTTAATGACTCATTCATGATTCCTCTGATTGTATCCATCCATCTTGTTGCTGGTCTTCTTCCTCTTTTACCTTCAACTGTTCCAGCATCACTGTCTTCTCCAGTGAACTGGTTCTTCTAATAATATCTTCTCACATTCCTTCATCCTTGTTCTGCAGAGTGCCAGTCTGTGTTATGTTTCCTGATTGCTGGACTGGTTTTTTTTATTGATTGAAGTAGGTAAAAGCTGCCCACCGCTTCTACGTTTACTTTTTCAACAGTGGTTAGGGCTCTTTCTTGATGTAATGACATTTGTCTTCTTCATATTCAGCTGATGTTCATTCTTTTCAATCTGTTCTGTAACTTTCTTTGCAAAGACCTTCAGGTCATACTGATGTTCAACTGTGAATGTTGCATCATCCGCATATTGAAGGTAATATTGATGTTTCGTCCAGCAATCTTGAAGCCTCAATCATCTTTCTCTAGCCCTGCTCCTCTCATGATATGTTCAGTGTATAAGCTGAACAGGTATTACGATAGAGTTCAGTCTTGTCTAACTGTCCATGTGGAATCAGTCAAATTCTGATGAAGTACACAAACTTTCACTACAGTAAAGTTTCTATGGACTTTTCCTCCAGAACTAGCCAATACTAGTGACTAGAACAGCCTTAGTCAGCAGGTAGGTCAATGTAGATATGTTTGCTGTAGTGTGGGTATAGTGTGTTGATGTAGTGTGGGTATAGTGTGTTGATGTAGTGTGGGTATTGTGTGTTGATGTAGTGTGGGTATAGTGTGTTGATGTAGTGTGGGTATAGTGTGCCAGTGGGGTTATGTATACAGCCTTAGTCATCAAGGAGGCTGATGTGAATCTGTGGTTGTTGATGTAGTGTAGGTGTGTAATCTGTGTGGCTGTTGATATAGTGTGTAGAGTCCACATGTGGCCAGTGGGCCTAGTCACCAGGGAAGCTGATGAATCTATGGTTTAGAGCAGGAGTGGCCAACTCCGGTCCTGGAGAGCCGGTGTCCAGCACAGTTTGGTGATCTTTGTGCTCTGACACTACAATTAAACATGCTAATTGCCCGCTGAGTTGAATCAGGTGTGTTTGATCAGGTAGATCACCAAACTGTGCAGGACACCGGCACTCCAGGACTGGAGTTTTAGAGGTTGATTGAATGATAGATCTGTGAATTGAGCTTGGACAGGGCTGACTCTGGGACACCAGACCTCACTGTTAACCTGGAGTTTGCATTGAAACAGTTGTGGCAAACCAGATTATCATTAGCACTCTGCTGAAGGTGAACAGGGTAGTCATCTGTAAATCTGTTAAGAGTTATTAAAATCCTTTATCCCTTTTTATGAGAGATTAGTAGTGAACTGAGGTCTAATTGTTTGGACTATCAGTAAAGTGTATAACGTATATAGTGTATTGGTATTTGGTGATGAATTAATGGTATGGATGTCAATAACTGTTAAATTTGGATATTTAATATTGCTAAAATGCATGTATTTGTGTAATGGAAGTATGTTGTAAATATAGGAGCTGATCTTATGGATTTGCAGTTGGTTTTATATTGTGAGTAAGTAGTGTTTTCCTGCTTTTTATCTTGTTTAGTTCTTACGGTATGTTTGTGTGAACTGAAGAATAAAGAACACCTAGACCTTCAGTTGAAAGCCAATCTATTATTCAGCAGGGATGCTACATTGGGACTTGCATAAACTCACACCAAACGCCAAACCAATGCGAAGTATTGCCAACCTAGAGCTTTACCCAGCATTTATGATATTCCTGACCTATCATCATGACTTTTTGTAATTTTGACTACTTTTACCCAGCCCTTTATATTGTTAATTGCTACTTTCCTGATTTTTGACTACTCAGCTTGCTCTTCTACTTTATCTTGGATTGTCCTCATTGCTCTGATTGTCCCGGGTTGACCTGTTTTTGTGTACTAAGATTGTCAGTTCGTACCATCTTTACTAAAGATTTATTTTATCTGTTTGTCTGCTCTTAAATCCACACATCATAACAAAGAGTGTCATAAATCTATATGTTGATTAAATCTACTCTAAACTTACTTTCCAAAAACCTGTTTTCAGATGTGCTGATATATTGTGAAAAAAAACACTCTAAACATTTCTAGCCAAGACTTTTGTGCTCAGAACTGAATAAACAGAGGTGTTGACTACACACTGATCATTATAGCTTTTAGATATTGTATGCAGTTTTATTTCTAAAGCTTAACTAATGTGAGGTGACACTCTGTTTTCCTCAGCCACTAACCCTACACTGAATATTTGAGATATGTGTGAACAGTCAGGTGAGAGGTCATTTTTTTTCAGATTCACATTCTACAGATTCCAGGCCGCTGGAATCCACAAACAGAATTGTGTCTTTTGGACAGAAAATACGCACAGTTGTCTGTCTGACAAGTGTCATGGGCTTAATTCAATGCCAGGCACTTAAAGGAAGGAGCCAACCTGATGACATGTGTGAAGGTAGTGGGTGTTTAGATATGGTTGAATAGAATGGGCCAGGCCCTGTGTGTAACCTCAGTGGTTAAGTGCAAGCATCTTATCCTGTATATTTTCATCTATGGCAGTTGTGTCACACAAACCTCACCAGCTAGAAGATAAAGCTAAAGATGACCAAGTCCAAGAGCCAATTAGAAACCCTGGATGCAACCTTGCACCAGGCTCAATTGTCATGTTGGCATCTGGCATTTTATTTGTTAGCACACTTAGCAGCTCACTGCAATGTGTGTTGTGACTCAGAGAGAATGAATCCTCTGGCAGAAACTGTCAAACAGCCAAGCGATAACAGCCTGAACGTGGCACATACAAAACACCAAAACACATCATGTTCTGTTTCTGCCATTGTTCAACAGAAGGTGGTTAAGATGTAATATTTTGCAAACATTTCAGAAATAAATGATAGTCATGAAAACAGTGACAAAGACAAAATCACTAGCATAAATTCTGTGTCACTGCTATACATGCTAACAAGTGTCATTTGAAACAAATCATTACTGTTATATATCAGAGCCACACTTTACAAATGTGATACTTTAAAAATGATACATTTACAGCTGAAGGAAAGAGCTTCCTAGTTGAAAAGATGGACCATTGTTTGGGTGGAGGAGATAATTAGCAAGTGATAAATGCATCACGTTAACAGAATATATAAGCAAGGACAGTTCAATGGCAACTTCAGGGAAAAAATGCTAGATTCTTTATGTTCAATGTTCTAGAACAGTGTTTCTCAACTGGGGGGGGGGCTCCTGGTAGGGCGTGGGTACTCTCCTGGTGGGTGAGCATGGGGACGTGGGTGGGGAAAAATTCACGAAACATCCCGGACTCACTGACTATTAGTACAAAGGAGATGCAGTGAATGCATGAAATGTAAGTGGGTGGATAATTATAACGCACAAATCAGACAGTTTCATTTCAAATCCACCAATCAGAGAGCAGTATTCTGAACTGGCGTGGAGTCAGTGACAGTCCAACAACACAAGCGGTGTGCCTCTCTACTTTTCTCATCATGTTTGTGTTCTCGATGTTATCCATCTAAACGCTTATCCATTTAAAAACAGTCTTTTTAAAGACTAAACCTCACAGAAAGGGTTTTATAAAGACTTCCTATCTCAGCCCTAGATAGTTATTTTTTGACTGCTAAGCATGCAGTTAGCTGTTTAGCCTGCATTTTCATTGTGAAACAACACAACTACCACAAGCGTCTAATACACATACCCACACACACAGGACTACATTCCTAAAATCTTAAAATAAAATAAAATAAAAATTCTCTGCAAAAATTTACTTGTCACGTTAAATAACGTGTCCTGACTCTGATTAGCCACCGATACTACTCTCACAAGTGCACAGCCACAAATCACCAAACACACACACACACACACACATTAATTCATAAACTTGAAAACAATTTTCATAAACAAAAAAAAATTTTGTGCAAGAAAATATCTCAAACTCGGCGCAGCCTGAAACAGAAACTGCACTAAAGTTAGTTTAATATTAGTCACTTGTTTAATATTCGTAATTCTGCTTTTCCTCACCAGGCATGTAACTTAACGCAGATTCACCAGCACAGTTACAGTTTGTGGTGAAATAGAAGAAGACAAACTACAACTACAACATTTAGTAAAGTTCACTTGTTATGACAGATGATGCAGGAGCTTAGCCTTGTGTTCGGGACCATCACAAAATTACCAACTACACGCTGCAGTGTTAGGGACCATTTCACAATTACCCAAAGAAATGAGAAGTGTTACATTAATTTCATCCATTTTCACGATTGTTTCATGTTTTTTTTATTAAATATTAGTAATAATGTGACACATGCATTTGTATACATATTCACATATTATTGTCTTGTGTAATTTTTCTAACATTTGTTTTATGTACAATTATAAAAGTAATCAATTAAACTCTCATGTTATTAAACCTAATGATGTGAAACCAACTTAAATACAGACATATATTCAACACATATTACAAGTCAAGGGACGTAGGGAAGTTATTTATTTATAATGATTTTTATTTAAAAAATCTATGATATATAAATCTATATAGAGAGGTTATTTTTTCTTATAATGATAAAATTATCAAATAAATCTAATTTCTCATTTGATTGAACCTAATGATGTCAGTTCAATTTGGTAATATAGACATGTATTCCACACATAATGTAAGGTGGGGGGGTCAGAAGGGGGGCCCGAACTGCATTGAACAAGTGGGGGGGCAGCTTGCAAAAGTTTGAGAACCACTGTTCTAGAAGAACCATGTTTGGTTTCCTAAAAAAATCTATCGGTGGATATTTTAAAATAGTTATTTCTGTGATTATATGAGTGTAAAGGTCAACATAGTACCACAAAAGGGTTCTTTGGCTCATAACAAAAGAAGAACTCTTTTTGATGCTATGTAGAATCCTTTCACAAGGGTTCTATTTACAACCCTTTAAGGTGCAATAAGGAGCAATGTCCAAATGTATTTTGTGTAATTTAATTGAAAAGTACAGTGCCAGTGTTTACATTATTCAAAAATTCTCTGTGTTGTAGATTATGAATTATGAATAAATACTTATGGAATTATTCACTAAACAAGTATTATCCCTCTGGAGTCAGCATTCTCACCAACGGATCCCATAAGTCCAAAATTCCGCAAGCACACTTATATAACTCACTGAGGTTTCGTTTTTGGAAAATTTAAAGGGTCCAATTTTCATATATATATGAAATTTTCCAAAATTTCCAATATTAAATTTTCCAAAAACGAAACCTCACTGAGTATATATATATATATATATATATATATATATATATATATATATATATATATATATATATATATTTTATGAGGACATATGGACAATAAATTATTTTTCTTTTATTTTTTTATTTTCATTTATAATTTTTATAATTTTTATTTTTTATTAATTAATTAACTAATCTTTTAATTGATTTTTTTATATACTGTTAGCACTTTGAGATTTGCTACAAATGAAAAGTGCATTACAAATCCAATGTATTATTATTATTATTATTATATCAAAGACACATTTTTCTGAGCGATTCAGACAGATGTGAGTTTTCTTGCCCAATGAGGCGATCTGTCATTAATATAATATGACATGGTAATTCCAGACATAAAGCTGTCACCTGAGGTGATCCTGAATAATAGACCTCGTGTGGAAGCTTTCAGTTAACAGCTGTGCCTTGTCAAGAGTAAATGACTTGCATTTCTTGCCTCTTAATGTATTTGAGTTGTGTGCCTACTGTGGTGAATCTAAAATTCAAACATATTTTGGTTTATTTAACTATTAAGTTTACTACATGTTTCCATGTGTGTTCCTTCATAGCCTGGACAACTTCAGTCTTCAATGTAGAAAAAAAATAAAAACAGTGAAATTCCAAACTTTTGACTGGTACTGTATTATACTGTAAAATATAAAAATGTAAAATATTATTGCACAGACCACTTCATAAAATCACTGGTAAGCATAAAATACAAGCAAAAATATTTATTTGAGTTCATTCATAGAAACAATTCAGCTTCAGTAATAACATCCTTGTAGTAGTGATGAGACTTGTTAAACATGTTCTGTTATTATTATTATTATTATCATCATCATCATTCGTATTAATGCTGTCAGTCCACAACAAAATAGACCAATAAATTATGGACAACCAAAGTCAGCATACTGTGGTATAATTCAAATAATGCACATACACAGAACCATTTCCCAAGCTGCAAATAACATTGTTGGTATTCAGAGGTTTATTTGCATATTCCTGGTTTTATATAGAACTGATGCCTTTACCAAAGACCTTTTGAAGAAAAGTTCATATTTAATGTAATTATTAAATTGGTATATAATCTTTACTTTTGTTTTTTGAACCAAAAGGTTTTTTCACGCTCAGGATTTTTTCTCCCAGATGTTTTATTTTGTCTTATCATCTCAGCCATCTGTCAGCCATTTTTGTTTACAAGGTGCTTTGTTGCACTTGCAATTACTGAGTAACAGATGGTGGCTAAATGAGTTCTAGTAACATCCAATAGGTGCTGTCATGCAATTAAACACTGAAAGTAATGAATATAGAAGAAAAGGGCTTAGAATACATGGCCACTGTAGTGACCACCAACCATGAAAGGGTTAAGAGTGTTTCTTCAGTGGTAAAATGTTAGTTAGTAAATCTCTGTAATGTTAATTAAGTTTTAGTTTAACATTTGTATTGTACAGATGTTAATAGATGGATGCAAGATGGATGGGTTGATAGTGGATGAATGGATGGATTAATGTACATTACTGCAGTGTAAGGGGAGATTTAATAATTTGTTCTGTACATGTTTGTCAACTGATATATGAATGGATGTATAGATGATTAATGACAGAAAGGTGAATGACTGGATGGGTGGGATGACTCATGTTGTTTTTTGCACCTTTAAAGGATTTTTTTCTTATGTATTGTACAAATTTGCCAGTGCATAGATAGATGGATGATGAATGGCTGGATGGATGAATGGACGGATGGATGGAGGATAGATGGATGAATGATTATGATGGATAGATGAATGTACTTTATGTACTTAAGGGAAATTTGAGATATGCAGCAGTAACTGAACAGGAAACTGGAAAAACAGGAAAACAGGAAAACAGGAAACTGAACAGGAAAAATACTGTGTACATTACATACATAATTAATAAAATGCATATAAATATTCACCCCATGGCATTTTTTTGTTTTGTTACCTCACAATTTGGAATTAAAATGCATTCATTTGAGCATTTGCATCATTTAATTTACAGAACACATCTACAACTTTGAACATTTGATTTTCTTTATATTGTGAAGCAAACAACAAATAGGACAAAATAACAGAAAACTTCAGTGTGCAAAACTATTCACCTCCCTAGAGTCAGTACTTTCTTGAGCCCTCTTTTGCAGCAATTACAGCTGCAAGCCAATTTGGATAAGTTTCTATGAGCTTGCCACGTCTTGCCGCTGAAATTTTTGCCCATTCCTTCAGGCAAAACTGCTCCAGCTCCTTCCAGTTAGATAGTTTTGCTGGTGAACAGCAATCATCAAGTCTGACCACAAATTCTCAATTGGATTAAGGTCTGGGCTTTGACTACCCCATTCCAGTATATTTACATTTCCCCTTAAACCACTTGGTGTTGCTTTAGGAATATGCTTTGGGTCATCATCCTGTTGGAAGGTGAACCTCTGTCCCAGTCTCAAATCAGTGACAGACCAAAAGAATATGCCCGTATTTAGTACCATCCATCTTCCCCTCAACTCGAACCAGTTTCCCAGTATCTGCTACTGGAAAATATTCCCACAGCTTGATGCTGCCACCTGCCATGATTCCTTGTAGGGATGGTGTTCTTGGGGTGATGAGATGTGTGTTTTGGGAACTGTGGAGCACCTTCAGGGTTAACTTTGGTCTCTGTGCTCCTCTGATTAATGCCCTCCTTGCCCAGTCTGACAATTATGGTGGGCTGCCCTCTCTTGGCAGGTTTGTTGTGGTATCATGTTCATTCTATTTGATGAAAATGAAATTAATGGTGATCTGTGGGATCATCAGAGATTTTGATATTTTTTTATAAACCAACCCTGATTTGAACTTCTCACCTTTGTTCCTGACATGTTTGGAGATCTCCTTGGTCTTAATGGTGTTGTTTGGTTAGTGGTGCCTCTTGCTTTAATGGTGTTGCAGCATGTGACTTCTGAAGGTAATTGGTTACACTATGACTTTATAGGGGCTTCATAGCATGACTACAAATACATATCTTCTTCATAGGTGAATACATATACACATTCCACTGAAGTTGTTTATAGACTAATATCTCCTATTCTAGTGATTAATAGTGTTTATTGAGGTTGTTTATAGACTATCTCTTATTCTACTGATTAATAGTGTTTATTGAGGTTGTTTCTAGACTAATATCTCATATTCTAGTGATTAATAGTGTTTATTGATGTTATTTACAGAATAATAGCTCCTTTTCTAATAATAATTACTGTTTGTTGATGTTTATTTGGGGATTTTATTGTAGTTTCAACATGACTAGGAATATATATATATATATATATATATATATATATATATATAAATTAGTCAGAAATATTGTTTTTTGTATCTACTGAATGCTCAGATAGATGTAATATGTGTGTAATATGTATAATTCCTAAGTACGATAGAGCATTATTATTGAACAAAGTACTGTCAACTTAATGATTGCTTGAAGTAAGTACAGTAAGAGACAGTAATTGTGTTAATGTGATGTTTTATTCATTTTGAGCTGATGTACACATTTGAAACAAGCAAATTCATAGTCCTGTATGTTCCCTCATTGTTAAATTTTGCTCAGTATTGTCTAAGCTGTTCCTTGATGCACTCTCTTGTAATTGTGGCTTCATGTATTTTCTGCCTATGACCCTGATCTGATTTATTATATCTCTACCCAGTCTCCCACACTTGTGTCTGCTATAATCAGCCCACGCCTGCCTGGCTTTGTCTCGGCCACTCTGTACTTGCCAAGTAAATACACTTCCATTTGCATCCCATTGTACTGTTCATTAGACTTGTTCAATCAGCTCGTTTTATAATTGATTACTTTGTTGATAAATGCTTTCATTAATGACATTAAAAAAATTATACTTTTTATCTTCAGTGTTATAGAAATAATGAGACTGATTTCTGAATATCGGTGTAATTCAATAATTAAGGTGTGATTGAAGCCATTCAGAGCAGTGCAATATAAAATGTGTTGAAGCCTCAGATTTCTTTAGTGTTGATGATTGAAACCATGAGTCACAATTAGGCCTGAAAAGATTCATCAAGAAACTTGAGTAATCTGATTACCGAAAATCATTGATGCCAATTCTTTGCACTCAGGCTTCATTTAAACCTCTTAAATGTACTTCAGTGGGGTTTGTTTTGACCCATTGTATTATTCCTTGCAATTTAAGCATAAAAATGCAGATTTTCTTAAAAAAAAAAAAAAGAATCCAGAAAACAATTTTCTAAAGCATAAGCATTATTGTTTAATTTCTCAATAACTGATACAGTGCCATAGTCAAACATTAGAATATCACAAAAATATTTTAATGTTGATCAGTTTGGCTGATAGCTCATGAAAATCAGAAATGCAGAATCTCAATTTATTAGAATATTTCATTTAGATCAATTACTATTCAAAATATCAACATTCAAACGAAAAGTTAAAATATGTCACTATACATGTAATGAAAATAAAATATCTAACACTTAAACTGAATTAAATTATGAACATAAATGAATTTTAATAATCATTAGCTACATCTGATCATAATGCATGCTTCAAAAATATAGCCATTTTATTTAATATACTAAAAA
>BRDA01044093.1:14682-25822 GCA_036984385.1 Crenuchus spilurus
TGTGAAAATGTGTTCTATTACGATACATTTGAATTAAAATAGTTGTCAGTATCACCAAAACACAGATGTCTTTAAATAGTCAATGTCGATAAGTGTTACGACCCCTATCCTCGGTTTGGAGATGGTAGGGTCTTACAATAATGTGATTTATCAAATTAAGGTGAATAGCTGTAACTGATAAATTTCTGTAGACACAAAACCACTATGACTGTTGATAAAATTAAGTTTACATAGCATTATCTTGTGTAAAAGTGTATTTTTCAGCAATATAACCCTGCCCTGCACCCAGAAGATGGATAACACAAAAGGTTCTCTGATGAAAGTAAATTTAGCATTTCCTTTGGAAATCAAGGTCCCAAAGTCTGGAGGAAGAGAGGAGAGGCACAGAATCCACATTGCTTGAGGTCCAGTGTAAAGTTTCCACAGTCAGTGATGGTTTGGGGTACCATGTCATTTGCTGGTGTTGGTCCATTGTGTTTTCTGAGGTCCCAACGCAGCCGTTTGCCAGGAAGTTTTAGAGCACTTCATGCATCCTGCTGCTGTCCAACTTTATGGAGAAGATGTGATACGCCAGACCCAACAATTCAGAAGAGCTGGCATTACTGAAATAAATCTACTTCATGATATTCTAATTTTATGACCAGCACCTGTATATAATATTTCAAGTACAGTACAACCTTGGTTATCGTTTGCACTGGTTATTGTACAATTTGGTTATTGTCAACTTTTTTTGGGGAACATTTTCAGTTATCGTTCATTCACCGGTTTTCATTGGTGTGCCCACATGATTTGAAATGAAAACGAGCATCCACTCATGTGTTTGTCACTCAACCATGCGTTCTGGCTTTGTTTTTCTCTGTTTCTCATTTATAACACTCAAAACAAACTGAAACACATCACACTAAAGCAACAGTGCACAGCGCTACAGCCTGAAAACGGATGAGAAAACACATTGCAGCCGTGAACCCCGAGATCTGGTGTACAAAACCGGAACACTCTAAAAGCATAAAACCATAAAATGTTCATTTATCCATTTCATTAGTCTTTTATTTATGTCTCATTGTGGTCTGTATGTAAAAGTATAGTTACTCTTTATAAAATGTATTTTTGTTCAAATTTGGAGTGTCTGGAACAGGTTAATTGGATTTACGTTATTTCTTATGGGAAATAATGCTTCAGTTATTGTTCATTATCATCAGGCACTTTAGAACAGATTAATGATGAGAACCAATGTTCCACTGTATTTATATAGTTAGTCTGGAAAAAGCATTTTTTTATTTAAGCAGAGTAATGAAGTTTATTTATTATCAGAGATTGTGAATGTTGCCCTATGGCAGGATTTTCAGTAAAAAAAAACTGTCTGTATGTATTCAGGGACGACTTTCAGTCATACATTAAAATTGAGAAAACTAACACAACCTTTAAAAAAGCATGTTTCTAATAAAACTGCTCTGTTGAAAATGATCATCACATAAGTTTAAGGTGGCCTTGACTCAAACTGTTCAAAGCATTTTGTTATAGAACTTTGAGTTTTTGGTCACTTTTGCTAACAGTTTTCAGCAACTCTGAAAAGAAATAGCAGCTATTGACAGCATGTCGTTGTTCCATGTCTAACGTTTTGTTCCATTTTCAGAGAACTTCAATGTAAAGTGTTTCAGCACTTTTCACAAGTACAATAATCATCTTTCAAACTGGCCTACTACACTTACATTATCAGCTGTATAGCAAACTGTATGGAATGATTGTTAGATTCTCTGTCTACAATAGAGGGATGGACGAGTCATTAGTGCGCTCTGGACCACTGACTGCTCTATGACCAATGGATGCCAACTATGATGTACACTCTCATGCTGGACATTCCCCACCAAAACCAAGCCCTCACCCTCAACCTGAATACTTCTCATCACACTAGACCAATGGTCACATCTCTATCCTCAACCCACCCACTCTGGGCTGATATTTGAATGAATTATTGAACATTAGACTTATATATCACTTTTCTCATACTTAAGGGTGCGTTACAATTACACACATAAAACTAAACCACACACCAACGAAAAGTGGCAGCCAAACCTACACAGTGTACTCTCAATGGGAAGTGACCGTCCACCTGGAGGACTGCATCGAGCACTAGGGGGATCACCCAGGACAGAGTACCAACCATATCTGGGCATACACACATACACACATTCATACACACACCATGGTAATTTTTAGAGTAGCCAATTCACCTGATCTCCATGTTTTTGGACTGTGGGAGGATACCGGAGTCCCTGTGGAAACCCACACAGACACCGAAAAGACCGCAGCACAGAGAGGCAAACGTGCTAACCACCAAGCAACTGTGCCGCCCCAAAGAGCAGAATGTTGAGTTCATCACTACAGTAGGGGATTTGCATAATATAGCAGCAAGCAATGAAATATATGTTACATCTCCAGAGTTGGCCAGGGTCCAGAGTCCTGGCCATCACTTATTGCAGAGTAAAATGTGCTTACAACCTGTCTTTCTATTAAGCTACGCATTTATGGGTGCATTTAAATTAACGTAAAGTACAAAAACAGCTGATTGTCCATGTTACTTTCACTGCTTTTACACAAATATTTTGGTTTACATTACTGCAGCAGGAGGCAGAGCTGTGTGAGCCACAGCAATAGAAATAATGATGAAATTCAGTGGATGTTTAATAGACGTTTCATAGGTTTTCATAATATAGACTTTGTGCATGTACACTCACTGTCCACTTTATTGGGAACACAGACCTTGTATCTACACTCATTGTCCATTTTAGCTCCAATGAGCATACTGCTGCACTTTGTAGTTACACAAGTACAGACTGTAGTCTGTGTATACTTTGATAGCTTCCTTTCACCTGTTCTTCAATGATGAGGGCCACCACAGTGCAAAAATTCAAATGGTATGTAAGATTAAACTACAAGTATTTAAAAAATATATAAAAAATGTAAAAGTATACAATATACATACATACATACATATATACATACGTATAGTACAGAGGTAGAAACAAAAATGTGATGTGCATAAGACTTTGTATTGTCTATGGTGCATTTGTCCATGAGATAGTCAGTGAGACTATCTCTGTAGTGTAGTGTGATGAGGTGAGTGAGAGTCCAGTGTGTGTATGTGTGAATGTTCCAGTGTCTCTCTCCCCATTCAGGATATGGATGGCTTGTTGAGGAATGAAGCTCTTCATCATTCTCTCTGTGTTGGCCTTCAGGGTTCTGAAACACTTCCCTGAGGGTAACAGAGAGAGCAGTCCATTGCTAGGATGACTGGGGTCTTTCACAATCTTCCTGGCCTTAGTCCAGCATCGCTTTTTGTAGATGGTTTGCAGGTCAGGAAACTCCATCTTAGTGATACGCTCTGCTGATTGTCTCACTCTTCGGAGTGCCTGCCTGTCCTGCTTGGTGCTGTTCCTGAACCAGGTTGTTGTGATGTGAGGATGCTCCCAATGGTGCAGGAGTAGAAAGTTTGTAGTACCTTGGAGGGCAACCTGAAGTCTCTTAGACGTCTGAGATGATAAAGATGCTGATGAGCCTTCTTTGCTATGGTGTTGATGTGGCATCCCCATGACAAGTCCTGCGAGATATTTACTTCAAGGTATTTAAAATGTTCCACTCTCTCAACTGCTGTTCTGTTGATGTGGACAGGAAAGAAGCTCCTCTGCTGTTTCTTGCTGAAGTCCACAATTAACTCCTTTGTTTTGCTGATGTTGAGGTGGAGATTATTATTCTGGCACCAGTTCTCTAGGGTTTTAATCTCCTCCAGGTAGGCCTTCTCATCATTACCTCAGATTAGGTCCACAACTGTGTTCTCAGCAAACTTGATGGTACTGGTAGAGCTGGAAGTGGCCACACAGTCATAGGTGTACAGTGAGTACAGCAGAGGGCTCAGAACACAGCCCTGAGGGGCTCCAGTGCTGAGGATGATGATGGGTGAGACATGTTTGCCTACTCGAACCACTTGTGGTCTGTTAGTCAGGAAGTCGGACATCCAGTCACAGATAGATAAATTAAGATTTAGATCTTCCAACTTCACTGTCAGTTTGGAGGGAATGGTAGTGTTAAATGCTGAACTGTAGTCCACAAACAGCATTTTAACATAATTACCCCTTCCAGCGTCCAGATGTGACAGTGATATGTGAAGATAAGTGATTGCATCATCAGTAGAACAGCTTGGACAATATACAAATTGGAGTGGATCCAAAGTGTCTGGCAGTGTGGATGTGATGAAGTCTCTCACCAACTTCTCAAAATATTTCATTACAACTGATGTGAGGGTGACTGGATGGTAGTTGTTGAGGCAGGCTGGTTGTGGTTTCTTTGGGACTGGGATGATGATGGATTTTTTAAAACATGATTGTACAATGATGGTACAGACGTCTGTGAATACCAGAGCAAGCTCATCTGCACAGGCTTTCAGGACTCAACCACAGATTCCATCGGGTCCCGCTGCTTTCCTGGTATTCAATTTCTTAAAAATGTAATTCTTGCCCTGAGGTCGCCAAGTATATGTTCTCCAGAGACTGAATATTGGCGAGAAGAACACTGGGCTATGGTGCCCTGTGTGCCTTGGCCCTCAGTCTGTTCCTGATGCCAGCTCGCTTCCCTCTGTATCACTTCTTACGAAGTTTGTTGTCCGGTTCCTTGTTCTCCCTCAGGATTTCCCCAGCATGGAACCAGAGTTAACAGAAATTTAAGGTGAGGAAATTGTAAAGTAGAAAGAAGGGTGTCTCTGTCATATCTGATGCACAGCATGTTGAAAAAAGTACTTAAAAAACACTTAAATTAACTAAAAGAAAGCAAAGTGTGTGCAGAGCAGTCGCAATGGCGGCCAAACTCAGCAGTGCCAGTAGGCAACAATGTCAGACTTAAATGATGTAAATTTCTTTTAGTAGTTTGATCATCCTCTCGAGAGTTTTTCTTTGCCACTGTTGCTTCTGCCTGTTACTCGCATTGTGCTTTGATTCAAATTATCTGTTTCTGACTTTAATTATGTAAAGGTGCTTTGTGACAATGTCGGTTGTACAACGCACTATATAAATACATTTTGATTGGTTTACTGAATTTGTACCAGCACAACACACATTACCACACCACCACATCACTGTCACTTCAGTCCTTGATCCCCTACAAATAATAGCTGCTCTGTGAGGTCCTGATCAATGAAGAACAGGTGAAAGGAGGTTAATAAAGTCTACAGAGAAACAGATGGACTACAGTCTGTAATTGTAGAACTACAAAGTGCACCTGTATGATCAGTGGAGCTAAAATGGACAATGAGTGTAGATACAAGGTCTGTGTATCTAATAAAGTGACCAATTTAGAGTTCTTTTGGAAATGTTCATATTAAATCTAAAGTATTCACATAATGCCTCATATTGAAAAAGCCATGAAGCAGTCTGCATATCTGTAGTAAATGTTTTATACGTATTGAGATATAAGTGTCAGGAAACAGTTTGAAGGATGAATCCCTCTGGAGAAAATACGGTCAAAAAGCCTTCAAAACAGATCTTTGGTTTGCGAAGCCATTTTGAAGGAGAGTATCTACATATACTGCAGTCTGAATAATACATAGCTTAGACAGACATGGAGGAATACTGTGTTAAACCCAAATTTTACAAAAATAAATTCATTTCAAAGATGAAAGTCTTCATGCAGGGATATAAAATGTAAATGGCTTGTTATGGGAGTTTATTCATGTGAAACTGGTTGTTTAAAATGACATATTCTTTGTGCTGTATTCATATCTAATTACTATTTTTGGCTCTGTTCAGCCATTCTGAAAGGAGTTAAAATCAATATTTAAGTTTATTTAGATCCTGCTGTGGTAAACGTTAAAAATTCATAAGCAGAAAACTTTTGGGGCTCTGACTTTTCCATGTTTGCATGAATTAAATAGAAGTTTTTGCTTGACTTTGTGCATTGAAACCTAGAATGTGACGTGCCCAGCTGTAGGTGAGTTATTATGGATTTACATGTGAAAGCAGTGTTCTGAAAAACAGATCAGGTAACATAAGAACTGTTATACCAAAGTCTGTACCATTTAAAAAGGTTCAGCTCTCCATCTAAGATCAGCCTGAGCTTAGATTAGCTTGAGTGTCGTTCCGTTCTCGGCCAGGCGCCTCAGAAATGCACTTGTCTGCTATTTTCTTGCTCTTGCTTTGAGATTTCTGAGAGAGATTCTTGTTGCTATTCATTGTGTCAATCACTGATAAAGCTACAGCACATTGATATGAATGGCTTCACCTCTGAATGGCACCCAACTGCACCAACTGTTCCAGGCTTTGTGCCATAGTCAAAAGCCTGACTCTTAATGGCTACAAAGACAGAATAACACATTTTCCCAAATGTGTGAAATCAACTTCTCTTTAAAATGGACAGAAGGCTTCGTTTGACCATTGCGTGCACATATTCTCATTTGTCGAAAAATCTGGAGTGTAAGAATGCAACTATGAGACATGGATCACAGACTAGAAATTGGAGTTTATGGCTGTAAGAGCTGCACACAAAGAAAATTAAGTATAGATTTGTACTTAAGAGAGGCTTGTCGCTGATGCTGTACCTTATTGAGGTACAATAGAGTACCTTTCCATTGTTGTACCAATTATTTTTCTACCAGTTAAGTTACTACTCTGTACCCAAAGAGGCTAAAATGTACATTTGAAACATGGAATAATGTACTATGGCTCAATCCTGGTCCTAGAGATCCAACACTGATCCATGGCTGAGTTTATGAAGACTTTGTGCTCTTCATATGGCCTTGTGTGTTGGATAAGAACTTTCCAAGGACAAGGATTGGGTACTCTTGCGTTTATGCTTGTATTTTGGTTCCCTGGTTTAGACCCGATCCTGGTTCACTTAGTGATCATACTGGCTTTGACTTTATCATTGAACCAACATGGTTAAAAATCTATATGATGGATGTGTGATGTATATTTTACAAGATAATGACAAAGCTATGCTCTACACTGGGATAAATATAGTTGTCTGGGTTGTGTATACATGATAGCATTTATTCCATCTCGGCAAGATCTAAAAGGAATCAGAACCGCACCAGAAAGTCATCCTTTACACATCCAACAGAATATGCACTGCCAAGAGGCCACGTTTCTGACAGCTCTGTTTAAGTCAAGTCAAATTTATTTATATAACGCTTTTTACAACTGATGTCACAAAGCGGCTTTAGAGAGCTCCGGCAATAAGATAAGAACACAGAACCCCCCCGGCAACAAGCCAGCAGTGACAGTGGCAAGACTCCCTCAGAGCACGAGGAAGAAACCTTGGAACCAGACTAGACAGTCATAATATAATCCTACGAGACTGTTTTACTATTCAAGTGTACTGATATAGTGACAGTAGTGATGGTAAGAATGACACAAGTAACTATGGAGGTTAATATTAGTAATAGTAATAATAATAGTAGTAACAGCAATTGGAGACATATAAACTTCAACATGGTGTGTAATGAAGGCAGGCAGCTATTCTCGATCAGGTTGTCAGGACCCAACTGTAATGGACAACTTTGAATTGAATGAGGTAAGATTTGCATGTTCACTCTGTCTTTTTCAATCATAAAAGGCTTCAGACATGCTTAAAACATAAACAGTAGCCCTAATATACCAGTATGATAATGTTAATGTCGATGTTTTTAAAGTCATTACTAATATCCATACAGCTGATTTCCAAAAGTGTAATTTCTTAGCTGCAGCATTTAGGTTGGCATCTTTTGTGTTAAGTCTATATAGATGCCATTGGTTTGTATTGCATTCATGCTTACAACTAATTATGCCAGTGTTAGTTTTAAAAGAAACCAAGATCAAGATGCACAGGGGGTCTTGGTCAGTGTACTTGGTGCACACCAGGGTTCAGAAGGCAGCATTCACACTTAATCTAATGAACCACGCCTACAGAGAAGTCACACCAGGGTTCATTTTAATTTAAGCAAAGCAGCCAAATGTGAACACACTCTGAGTATCTTATAACTTAATAAAGCACAAATTGTCCTCATATACATATATATATATATATATATATATATATATATATATATATATATATATATATATATATATATATATATATAAAACTGCTGAATGCTGACCAACAAATTGTTGGTCTGACATGGAAAGAAGTATTTGAGGAATGTAGACTTACAGCCATGATAACTGACCATTAGGTGCTACCATGTCTAAAAGTCATCTTGGAGATGGGGATGAGTTCACTCAAATATTGGTAGGGAAAATTCTTTCACCCCAAAATATTTGTAAAGACAAATTGTTACTGTACATATGCAAACCTAAGGCAATTTTACCTTTGACCATATCTGGCCCATGTCAGGCTGGATGGGAAACTGTTACATTTAGATAGATAGATAGATAGATAGATAGATAGATAGATAGATAGATAGATAGATAGATAGATAGATAGATAGATAGATAGATAGATAGATAGATACTTACTTACTTACTTACTTACTTACTTACTTACTTACTTTATTAATCCCTTGCGGGAAATTCAGGAATTTATGTCCTAGTCTTGTTGTTTTATGTTTTCTCTCATTCTTTTGGTCTTTCATTTCATTTCAGCGCCTGTCCTTCACGCACATTCAGATTAGATTGTAGTTCACTTCCTGGTTCAGTCTCATTCACATCATCATTCACCTTCACTTCAGTCCTTCAGTTCCCACAATGCACCGCACCCATCTTACATCACTTCCTTCTCAACTCACCTGTATGGTGTTATCGTCATTAGTGTTTTTTGTATTTAAGCAGTCACTCTTCGTTTAGTCCTTGCTGAGCGTTGTTTTCCTTTCCTTGTTTCTCTTCTCTACTCACTTCGCCCATTTCATCCCCCTGTTCCAGTCTGGTTGTTTCTGTCTTGGTCTATGTATTTCGTTAAGGTTTGTTGTTGTTCTGATTGTTTAAGTCCTGTTTGAGTCATGTTTTCAGTCCAAGTCCTGTTTGAGTCATGTTTTCAGTCCAAGTCCTGTTTGAGTACTTACCTTGTTTCAGTTTTAGCGTGGTTTGTAGCTTGGTCTCGTGTCATAATAAAGTCCTTCGTTTTACCTGCAATCACCTTCTTTCTCTGTTTATCCCACGTCGTTGGGGTCCCCACGTTACAAACAGAGATTGAGCAGACACTTTAATAATGATAAATGGATGATCCAGAGCTGTAAACCAACATACAATCCAAGTCCAAACACTAAACAAAGCAATAAAATAGACTGAAGCGATGATCAAAAGAGAAGTCAGAAAACAGGCAAAGGTCAGAGTTAAAAGCAAGGTCAACCAGAACAGAGAAGGCTAAAGCTATGCTAACAAGTTAGGCTTAAACTAGAGAACAGACTACTGCTAACTACAGCACAGGCTATGGCTAAGTCAAAAAAACAAGATATAATTAGGAACTATAACCAAAAGCTAAAGTCAGACTGAGGTTAAGATAACAATCAAAACAAGGAAAGCTAACAAAGAGCAAAAACAAGGGCTGAACAGGAAGTCAAATCAGGAACACTCAGTATGCACTTAGGAAAGCAACAATACTTTGCAATGAACCAAATAAACTAAACAGTATTTATAAGAGAGATAAGGAAGGGGAACTGAGTTCAGCTGAGAAGGATATCACATGACTAGAGGGGTTGTGAGAAGATTGTTGGTAATGACGTTTAGTGAGTGGAGGAGAACTTGAGAGAGAGAGAGAGAGAGAGAGAGAGAGAGAGAGAGAGAGAGATTGATTGATGACAAAGGCTACTAGTTACATGAAATGAGTTCACCCAAATCAAATTCAATACCTGCAATACAATGTATAGAACTTACTGATGGATTCATGTATTTGCTGAAATCCTAATTTGCTCATTTTTATATAATTTGTATATATTTTTATGTTAAACATTAAGCAACAGTTAAATGTAATAAAATATAAACATTATAAAACAACTAAATTCACTTATGAGATCTACCTGAGAATAGTGTGGGTGTGTCCTTAATGTGTGATTGATAGCTATGAATATAAGTCCAAAGTTCACCATCAAACCCAGTCTGTTTATACCATAGCAGCATAGAGGAAGAGTCATTTCTCAGAACTACCACACACATGACCACCACAGCTGGACTGAACTGTCTGAAACTCCCCAGACTAGTCCCAGCCATAATAATATATGTTTTGTACATTTTTACACTTTGACACTTTCTATTATATGACATATTTGTGGTGCAACTACATTTACATAATCTAAATATAATTTACAAAAGTGCAAATAAAAATAAAAAACAGCAGACTGATCACACATCACTTACATATATGTTTTACAAAGAGCCATGAGACAGAGCTGTGTGAGCCATGTCAGCCTTGTGAAGGAGTACTTGTTTAGGTGGGAGTTACTATAAGGACTTGCCACTTTACATCAAAAGACTGAGAATCAGTGGTGAAATACAGACATTTATTAGACTACTGCTCCTGATGAATACATTTGCAATCAAAATGATTTAACCCCTCTTTCAAAATCGGTTTATTAGCAATAAACCAGTCAAACAATAACCATTTAAATAGTTATACACATCTACAGTGTTTTCTCCAAATTCAACACAAAACCCCACTTTGAATGAGTCTTTGAGTTTTTCAACCCTTTGAATAGAATCCCTCATAAGGGCCCATATTAGCAAATCAAGTGTTGTCTCAAGGACACCTGATGCAACTAATTAATTGCTTGAGATAAAACATGCCTGTACTGGCTCAGGGTTTGTTTACTGTGATGGGTAACTGGATGTTAGAAATATGACTAAATCAAGAAAATTGTCCAAAAAGTTCAGAAAACAGATCATTGCCTTATACAAACAAGGAGCCGGAGAGACAGAAATAGCAAAGGCACTGAATGTTCCTACAGATACAGTGCACAAGTTAAAAGTGAAAAAACACTTTCTAAACTACCCAGACTTAGCAGAAATTGGAAGGTATTACTGGCTGCCAAAAGATTCCTGAAAGGAAAGTCAAAAAACAATGACCGCAAAATACCTGCAGCAAGATTTGGTGGCAGCAGGCACTGAGGTATTGATTTGCACAATAAAGTCTAAATCTAAAGTCTAAGTCTTTAGTATAAACACTCAAGGACTGCATGCCCAAGATG
>BRDA01044101.1:0-15000 GCA_036984385.1 Crenuchus spilurus
AGTGATATTCATTCATTGACCTCATACAAAATATTCCATGAGATGAGATTGAAGACCCCCTATAGACCAGACTGCACTGCAATACTGAGTCTTTTTTTTGCTTCCCTGGAAGAAAATATTCAGAAGAAAATCTATTATTCTTATGGAGGAGAAATATATATATATGCCAACATTTTTAACGAGCGCCGAGGGCGAAAAGAAACCTTTTGAAAGATCTGCCCCTCTTGAGACTTAATGACATCATTAAGGTATATATTTCTTATCTGATATCGAGCATTTAACAGCAAAGTAATGAAGATCATTCCTTCAAAGCAATGTTCAGTCCATTCTCCTTCTTCTCTTCTATATTTTTGCTTAATTGCATACAGATAATATTGCATTTACCTACCAGCCCATGAAACGCAGCAGCTGGATATTATCTCTAATGACAAACAAAGGCAGCACTTCTTAGTGCTCGTTTTGAAAGACATGCCATTCATTCACTCAAAATAAAAAGGGGGGATGCTGATGGCTGGTGCTTTGCAGCGGATGATGCATTTCTTACGTGACTGCCCTGCAAGCTGTTCTTCAAAGAGAATGGTCATAGCTCACTATAGTGATAAGCAAATGGGCACTGCTGCCATTGACGGTACAGTAATCAATATTAAATACAGCAGCAGAATATAAATGATGCATCTTTAGCTTTGATATCCTGTTTTAAACAGACATTTGATGGCACACAGGCTACGTCTGCGACAAAATATTGTTTAGAAATGTTAAAGTAATTTATTCAGAGCATTCATTCAACTCACACAAACACAAAAACGTAAAGTATGCCGTCAGAACGGGAACGCGACGAACAAAGGCCATTTGAAATATGAAATATGTTAATTATGAGAAGCTGATGCTCATTATCTCAAAGGGCCAGACGTTTATTCAGAGCTGAAGTGGCTTTAGTCTGGTATTAAGACTCATTTCATCAACCAGATGACCGTATAAGAAAACGGACAGTGTCCAGTCCTCAGCAGTTTGGCTCTTTAGTCATAATAAACAGTGATAGATGCTTTTTATAGATCATGCTCAGCTAATTATTAGTCTAATAATCCACCATAAACTGCCAGAAAATGAACCCTTTAATGTTTATTTAACCAGTTCAGTAAAGTAAAATACCTGAAAACGGTGCACATTTGACTTAAAATCATCACTCCTGGTTCTTTCCCAGTGAAATCAAACCTTATTTACTGTTAAGCACTCTTTTTGGAGTGCCTGCCATTTTGTAGTGCTACCCACAATGCACTGTAAATGTACACTGATGTACACTACTCTACACTACTGGTGTAAACAGAAGCAGAGTGTAAGTTTACTGCAGTAACGTTAGTTTAATGTTGGTTTAACACTCAGAATTGTGCTTTTCCTCACCAACAAAACACAGATTCACCAGCACAGTTACAGTTTGGTGCTGAAATGGAAGAAGACAACAAACTACAAGCACAACCTTTACTAAACTACACTTGTTATGATGAAGCCAGAATACAGCCGCTTAGCTTTGTGTTTGTGCTCCGTGCTGCAGTGTTAGGGAGCGTCTCACAATTAGCAGAAGAAATGTGAAGTGTTTCAGTGTCTGTAGCCAATGACACTCACATTAAACACACAACACATCCATGTGACTTACATCATTCATTTTAGACATTTTCATCATTTTATTAAATATTAGTAATAATGTAACATCTTCATACATATTCATATATTATTGTCTTTGTTTTATATACAAATATAATCAATTAAACTCGTTATTAAACCTAATGATGTCAAATACACACATTCAGTCCTGACTAACTACAAGACTTATTTTGGGAAATAGTTTAGTTACTAATTTTATAATCATTTGTAGAAATGAAGAAACATGTTTGGTTCAGCCAGGTGTTTGATTTAGTTCAGTTTCGATGACTTCGGAAAAAGTTACAAAACCTCTAAACCTCTGGCACAATTAACACAAATGACACACTTAGAAGTCAACCACACACACCGGCGAGAAGCAGCAGCCAATCACACACAGCGTACTCTCAACCGGAAGACTGTCCACCAGGCCTGCATTAGGGGGATCACCCAGGACAGAGTGCCAATCATATCTGGGCATACATACATACACACACCGCAGGGTCAGTTAGAGGAGTCCATGTTTTTGGACTGTGGGAGGAAACCCACACAGACACAGGGAGAACATGAACACTCCACCCACATGGGGACTTGAACCCAAGAAGCAAACGTGTCAACCAACAATCCACCGTGTCTCCCAGGAGTCCACCATCAGGAGAACACTGAACAACATGGCAGAGCTGCGAGGAGCAAACCGCCGATGTCCAAAAACAACACGGCTGCAGTACAGATCATGTGGACCAGCATGAAGGATGCTATAAAAACCAGTGAGGAGTGATGTGTCTGGAGATGAGAAAACTTTACCCTGAACATACACGACAGCTCAACCCTCACTCACACCATCCGCAACATCAGTCTCACAGCTGCAGCTCCAAAATAAAGACACTACATTTGGAGAAATGTGCAGACGTGATTTCTGGGTAAATCAGACCTTTATCAGTCTGCTAAGCGCGTAAAATATCTAAAGCAATTCAACCACATGCTGTTTTATATTAATCCTAACAGTCACATGGTGTTATAATGAGGTCCAAGTCTACTGATTATAAACCTTTTTATTTATTTATTTAAAGTTCATATGGGTGCATGTTCACTACTGACTGAAATACATGTAAGAAATCACACCTGAAAGCCTTGAAGAACACTGCAGAATAAAAGGCTTCAGAATAATCCGGTGCATGTCTACAGAAAGTGTGCTGGCACATGTTAAAGGTTGATATGAGCCCTTAAACAATCAGATTTTTATTTAAAACAGCCTCTTATCACTCAGTACCACATACTGACCATCATCACATCTGTCCTTCATCCTGTAATGTGTCTCAGTGTAGTCAGACAAGCCGTGTGCTGTGCTTATTTATTAGGGCTTGTGTTTATTGTGTGTTTATTTATTAGGGCTTGTGTTTATTGTGTGTTTATTTATTAGGGCTTGTGTTTATTGTGTGTTTATTGTTTGTTTACTGTGTTTGTTTATTGTGATTTTACTTCATGTTTACTGTGTGTTTATTGTTTGTTTACTGTGTGTTTATTGTTTGTTTACTGTGTGTTTATTGTGTGTTTGTGTTTATTGTGTTTACTATGTTTATTGTGTGTTTACTGTGTGTTTGTGTTTACTGTTTGTTTACTGTGTTTACTGTGTGTTTGTGTTTATTGTGTTTACTGTGTTTATTGTGTGTTTACCGTGTGTTTATTGTGTTTACTGTGTATTTACTTTGTTTATTGTGTGTTTATTGTGTGTTTACTGTGTGTGTATACCGTGTGTTTGTGTTTACTGTGTGTTTACTGTTTGTTTACTGTGTGTTTATTGTGTTTACTCTGTGTTTACTGTTTGTTTACTGTGTTTATTGTGTGTTTATTTATTAGGGCTTGTGTTTATTGTGTGTTTATTGTGTGTTTATTGTTTGTTTATTGTGATTTTACTTCATGTTTACTGTGTGTTTATTGTTTGTTTACTGTGTGTTTATTGTGTTTACTATGTTTATTGTGTGTTTACTGTGTGTTTGTGTTTACTGTTTGTTTACTGTGTTTACTGTGTGTTTGTGTTTACTGTGTTTACTGTGTGTTTGTGTTTATTGTGTTTACTGTGTTTATTGTGTGTTTACCGTGTGTTTATTGTGTTTACTGTGTATTTACTTTGTTTATTGTGTGTTTACTGTGTGTGTATACCGTGTGTTTGTGTTTACTGTGTGTTTACTGTTTGTTTACTGTGTGTTTATTGTGTTTACTCTGTGTTTACTGTTTGTTTACTGTGTTTATTGTGTGTTTATTTATTAGGGCTTGTGTTTATTGTGTGTTTATTGTTTGTTTACTGTGATTTTACTTCATGTTTACTGTGTGTTTATTGTTTGTTTACTGTGTGTTTATTGTTTGTTTACTGTGTGTTTATTGTGTTTACTATGTTTATTGTGTGTTTACTGTGTGTTTGTGTTTACTGTGTGTTTACTGTTTGTTTACTGTGTTTACTGTGTGTTTACCGTGTGTTTATTGTGTTTACTGTGTGTTTACTGTGTTTATTGTGTGTTTACCGTGTTTATTGTGTTTACTGTGTATTTACTGTGTTTATTGTGTGTTTATTGTGTGTTTACTGTGTTTACTGTGTGTGTATTGTGTTTATTGTGTGTTTACTGTGTGCTTACTGTGTTTATTGTGTGTTTACCGTGTGTTTATTGTGTTTACTGTGTATTTACTTTGTTTATTGTGTGTTTATTGTGTGTTTACTGTGTTTACTGTGTGTGTATTGTGTTTATTGTGTGTTTACCGTGTGTTTGTGTTTACTGTGTGTTTACTGTTTGTTTACTGTGTGTTTATTGTGTTTATTGTGTGTTTACTGTGTTTATTGTGTTTACTCTGTGTTTACTGTTTGTTTACTGTGTTTATTGTGTTTATTGTGTGTTTACCGTGTGTTTATTGTGTTTATTGTGTGTTTACTGTGTGTTTATTGTGTTTACTGTGTTTATTGTGTGTTTACCGTGTGTTTATTGTGTGTTTATTGTTTGTTTATTATTGCACTAGTGTTCTGTGTTCTGGTCCTGGAGGAACCTTGTTTCATTTCATGATGTACTGTACAGTATACAGCTGAACTTGAAATGATTTTGGCATATTTGTTGATTTGTTTGAGTTTTAGGACACTTAAATACACCCGTACTTAATGTGTTGTGTTAAATAGCCAGATACTGAAACATGGGCTAATGGAATATACAGAATTTACACATCCCACAGTATAAAAGGCCAATAAAAACTGTCCAGAAATAGGCCTCTGCTTAATTAAGCTGAATCAGAGTGAGCCATAAAAATGAATAATCAGTGCTTCTCTAAAGTCAGCAATAACAACACTTTCCAAAGTTTGATTTATTATGTTTTTAAAGCATTTAAATGTAAAGAATAAACTGTTTTATTCTCACTTTTGTGTTTTTTTATATTAAAACAAACGAGCAGAATAGACATGAATATAACTGTGTGCATCAATCAGGCAGAGATTCTGACTATAATCTGTGCAGTAAAATACCATCAACACAAGGCACTGAACACTGAGCCCTGTACTGAGCACTGAACACGCCTCTGAGAAACAAAGCAGTGTGTGAATTTGTCAACAGTCTGTGAGTGTTTATTGCAGGTGAAATGTGGGATGAAATGAAGACGAGACTTCACAAACATTGCTGCTTTGTAACGCAGGGGAAAGGCTCTTTGTGAGGGTGGCAGCTGCAGGGAAAGTCATTTTAAGTGTCCATCTCATTCAGCTGCACACAAATGACATACCAGGATGCTCTGAACTACACATATTATGATAGACGGCTTCATATTAAAGGAAAACTGCGTCCTAAACCGCACGGACTAGTCTGTGAGAGCTTCATAAACAACTGCCTGTGGTTGGACAGTCAAACATACATACATACATATATACATCCATCCATCCATCCATTATCCGCTTAATCCTGATCAGGGTCGTGGTTAGTCCCTTACCCCCTCACTGTGCACAGGGCAGGGCACTACAGAACATCCTAAACACACACACACACACACACACACACACACACACATTCTCTATATTGCTGCATAAATATGACCTAAAACATCATCAGAGGATGAGAAAATGATCCAATATGACATATTTGTGAGAGGCAAAAGTATGTGAAGTATTTTTTGTTTTCAGTACCTGCTGTGACCCCCCTTTACAGAATAACTGTAACTAAACATTTCAGTAACTGTTCTTTAAACATTATTTGGTAAAATACTTCTAATAGTCTTCTGGCTTGTCCACATGTTCTTTATCAAACTGCAGACGAGCAGCAATGTTCTTTTTGGAGAGCAGTGACTTTCTCCTTACAACCCTGCCATGCACACCATTGTGGTTCAGTGTTCTCCTGATGGTGGACTCATGAACATTAACATTAGCCAATGTGAGAGAGACCTTCAGTTGTTTAGAAGTTACTCTGGGGTCCTTTGTGACCTCGCTGTCTATTACACGCCTTGCTCTTGGAGTGATCTTTGTTGGTCGACACTCCTGAGGAGGTAACAGTGGTCTTAAATTTCCTCCATTTGTACACAATCTGTCTGACTGTGGATTGGTGGAGTCCAAACTCTTTAGAGATGGTTTTGTAACCTTTTCCAGTCTGATGAGCATCAACATCTCTTTTTCTGAGCTCCTCACAAATCTCCTTTGTTCATGATACACTTCTACAAATATGTTGTGAAGAGCAGACTCTGATAGATCTCTGTTCTTTAAATAAAACAGGTGCTCACTCACACCTAACAGTCATCACATTGACTGTAAACACCTGACTCTAATTTCACCTTCAGATTAACTGCTAATCCTAGAGGTTCACATACTTTTGTCTCTCACAAATATGTCATATTGGATCATTTTCCTCAATAAATGAATGAGCAGGTAAGTTCTTTAAATGTAGTGTAGATGTAAAGGCTGAAACAGTATATATATGAATTGTAAATTGATTGAGTGTAATATAGAGCGAGGCAACATTGCTATAAATGTAAATGATGATGTACGCTAAACATTTAATAGTATAATGAGATTACATTCCAGATAATATTTAAGTTACCATTAATAAAGGTAAAGACATGCATTGTGACCACTGGTCAAGGTGAGTGAGCACCAGGTCTAAACATCTACATGTACTGGGTCCAAATGGACATTGTAAAGAGGCCCTGAGGCAGCACAAAAAGTCTGAGAGAGCACCATTCCCTTCAAGGCAACCCCCACCTCCCCCCCACCCCCAAATCTGATGCATGACTGGCTTCCCCGTGTTTAATTAAATATTTTCATGCTTGCATACACTGCTGAGTCTCTAGTAGAAGCTGGAGTCTGCAGTGAGGGTGCCAGGCTGCAGGATTTCAGTCACACAGCTGACCAAGCAGTCGCCACGAGCTCCGAGCTGCTCCTCAGAAGGTGAACACAAATCTAATTACGTCCGATCATAACTGTGCACATGGCATCCTGTCCGGACTGTGCGAGACTGACGTGTGACACTCATCATGTAGTGTGTGTTACATAAGGCTCATTATTTACACCACGTTATGAACATCAGTGGACTAGGAAGAGAAATCTCTTTATCGTCTCAGGAGTTTCTCACAGACACCAATCAGATGAGACGTCAACAAAAGTGAGACTTTACTGTAAGTCTCCAGCTGCTCAGATACTTCTCCTGAAAAAAAGGATCTCAGGAATCTCACGTGTCTCCTCTTTAGTTTCAGGACAGATCTCACGTTGTGCTCAGACTGGCTCACGTTGACTAAAAACAAGTGTCTCAACCATTTCTCATGCAAGTCTCACTTTCGATGCTGTGATGTTTATCTCAGCAGGAAGAATCTAATGTCTCTTTTTTCTCGTGCTATCTCAAGGGGAATTTTAGAGAATTTTAGGAGAATCGCAAAGTGTCTTCAAGGAGCAACATTTGAGCAACACAGTTTCCTCTGGTTTATAACGTAGACTCAAAAAAGTCATCCTATGTAATGCATTTATGTAATTACATAAAAAATTTGCATATGCAATAAATTATACTTAAATTTGATTTATATTCTATATCCTCTATATGTGTGGTCAATACTTCTCTTTCACTTCAGTGTCAATCAGTGGCACAAATGCAAATTGTGAATTTTCTTTTTAAAAATAAGACAGCAACACAATTAATTAATTATTATACACAATTTCTCCAACAAGTCCATTAACACTGCATTTCCCAGGTTTGCAGAAAAAAACCCTTCTTGTGAGCCATTAGAGAGGTAATGTGATGTAAATGAGAGTCTGTAGGGTGTAGGGTGTAGGGAGCATGTCGTAGGGAGAGTTTTGTTTTGGTATTCGGCCTCAGTCGCTCGCTCGGCTCGGCTCGTGTGAGTGTGTGTGTGTGTGTGTGTGAATACTCGCGTGCAAGCCTGTAGTATGATTCCTGCTCTATTATCATATATAAATATTATTTTCCTTTGTGGAAAGAGGACTTACTCTCAGTAAAACTGAGTGAGAGTCTCTGTGAGACTGAATGTGTGACGACGCGCTGATTTGCATGACAAGCGAAGCAGAGCAGCAGACAAAGGCTGTTAATGGCTCCAGCATTCCAGCGCAGGGGAGAGAGACGACGTCAGTTTGGGAATTCTAGTATTAATATGTACACCTGGACACCTCAAAAGTCATTAACACACTTATACCACACTGTCCTCACATTAAGAGACATTTTAAATGTATTTCTGACACATAAAACATGAGATTTAAAATGAAGCCTTCCTTACAAAATCAGCTGTGGCTGTTATGTTTACCTTTTACCATTTTTAGAACATCAGAACTGACACTTTTTTACCAAATCTTTGTCATAGGTGTCCCGTTTTACAGAATTAATACACCTGCCAGCCAATCAGAACAGTTAGTGTCTCTGATACATAAATCAAAATAAAACGTCTCTTCTGCTTATGAACACAAGTGTGGTATAAAACACACTAACGATTATAGCAGCATCTCTGCATTTGACAGCATTTCTCTACTTATTTCAGCGAGCTGAGAGTGAGCACTTAATAATAATCATAATAATAATATTAATGAGGAGAACAAGATGAAGATGAAGATGGACAAAGATGAAGAAGATGAAGATGAAGAAGAAAAAGACGACGCAGAAGTTAAATTTCTATAGCATCTTTCTGAAGGACACATGGATGAATGAAAGTGAAGAGAGAACAGAGGAAATCATGAAGGAGGACAGAGTGGACAAGTCTCTGAGAGACTGAGGTAAGGTGGTCCAGAGTTTGGGGGCCGTGATGCTGAAGGATGTGCCCCCCCACAGTGAGCAGTCTGAACTGTGGACAATCAGAAGAGCAGAATCAGAGGACCTGAGTGAGGAGAAGTGCAGTAAGGATGCAGGAGCTCAGATAAAGAAGCTGCTGTTAGACCAGAGAGAGATGTGTAAGTAACAGGAGTTTAGCCTGAGACACACTCACAGCTGTTATGAGCTGATGTGAGCTGATGTGAGATGTTATGAGCTGATATGAGCTGATGTGAGCTGATGTGAGCTGTTATGAGCTGATATGAGCTGATGTGAGATGTTATGAGCTGATGTGAGCTGATGTGAACTGTTGTGAGCGGATGTGAGCAGATGTGAGCGGATGTGAGCTGATGTGAGCTGATGTGAGCTGTTGTGAGCGGATGTGAGCGGATGTGAGCTGATGTGAGCTGATGTGAGCGGATGTGAGCGGATGTGAGCGGATGTGAGCTGATGTGAGCTGATGTGAGCGGATGTGAGCTGATGTGAGCTGATGTGAGCTGTTGTGAGCTGATGTGAGCGGATGTGAGCGGATGTGAGCTGATGTGAGCTGATGTGAGCTGATGTGAGCTGTTGTGAGCTGATGTGAACTGTTGGGAGCTGATGTGAACTGTTGTGAGCTGATGTGAGCTGATGTGAGCTGTTATGAGCTGATGTGAGCTGTTGTGAGCTGTTGTGAGCTGATGTGAGCTGATGTGAGCTGTTATGAGCTGATGTGAGCTGATGTGAGCTGATGTGAGCTGTTATGAGCTGATGTGAGCTGATGTGAGCTGATGTGAGCTGATGTGAACTGTTGTGAGCGGATGTGAGCTGATGTGAGCGGATGTGAACTGTTATGAGCTGATGTGAGCTGATGTGAGCTGATGTGAGCTGTTATGAGCTGATGTGAGCTGATGTGAGCTGATGCGAGCTGATATGAGCTGTTGTGAGCTGATGTGAGCTGATGTGAGCTGTTATGAGCTGATGTGAGCTGATGTGAGCTGATGTGAACCGTTATGAGCTGATGTGAGCTGATGTGAACTGTTATGAGCTGATGTGAGCTGATGTGAGCTGTTATGAGCTGATGTGAGCTGATGTGAGCTGTTATGAGCTGATATGAGCTGATGTGAGCTGATGTGAGCTGATGTGAGCTGATGTGAGCTGATGTGAGCTGTTATGAGCTGATGTGAGCTGATGTGAGCTGATGTGAGCTGATATGAGCTGTTGAGAGCTGATGTGAGCTGATGTGAGCTGATGTGAGGTGATATGAGCTGATGTGAGCTGATGTGAGCTGTTATGAGCTGTTATGAGCTGATGTGAGCTGATATGAGCGGATGTTTTGGACTGAAGAGAGTGAAATGTTTTGTTAGGATGGCCAATGAGAAGTGAGTTACAGTCTAAGCAGGATGATGTGAGAGTCTGGACCAGAGTTTCAGTGTCTTTCATGGAGAGCGACGGGTGAAGACCAGCAGTGTTACTCACATTAAGGCTGTTTTGAGCAGAGACCTGATGTGGGGACAGAACCAAACCCCTAAATGCCACACTGTTGATATGACTGGCTTAAATGAGGCCTTAGTGTCAGTACCCATCCTCATTCAGCACCGTCATGAACAGAAACAGAGCTGAAAGAAGGCCTTGCTACATAAAGATCTGCCTCTGTGGGGTGATGGGATCTGTAACTGGTAACAAAGTTATTTAAACGAGCCAGACGGGATATTAATAGAGCGGGGACAGCGGACGCAGGAAATAAATCAATATGGTGCAGCCACAATCAAAAATGCCTGACGTAGGAGTAGAGACGCGAGCTGGAAAAGGCTTCAAATGCAAAGTCAGTGATTCTGACAGTGAGAGATACAATTCTGCTCATTCTGTTAACAATGAGACAAACTGAAAATCAGTAATGCTCGCCCCGCTTGCTGTGAATCGGTGGCGTGAATATGTACGCACCGCTTCATGTGAAAAGGCTGGCGCGCAGATTAGACGGCAGCTGTGGCACTGAGAGTGAAAGTGGCACTGTGGCAGAGAGAATCTCTCTCCTTGTGTCTCTGCTGAACTCAGCCCCCAGGGTCACGGCAGCCGGGAGACGAGCCGAGCACTCAAGGGAATCAACCTTGCTGCCGCACAGTCTGACATCCCACCCCCCTCCCACAGCCAGGGCACGGAAATCTGTTCCAGCCTCCATTTTGGTAAAAAACAAAAGATTGGTTCAGAAGATCAGAAGACAAAAAGTGATTTGCAGGTGTTGCTGGTGGCTCTGTGTCACAAATATGTTCACTTTAGTGTAAAACACTGCAGAGGACAATAGTACAGAGTCTGGTGTGAGTCACTGCTCACCATGCCCGAGGTGCCATCCTGCTGGTCGACAGGAAGGGGCCGTTTGAGTGACGTACAAAGTGGTACAGACTACAGCAAACCTGCAAACTCATCTCAGCACTGAGACTAAAGTGAAGTGAAAGTGAGACGTTGCACACATTTGACCTCAGCAGTCAATTTGAATTCACTTGCCCAGAGCGGCGGGCAACCCCTGTCTACAGTGCCTGGGGAGTAGTTGGCAGTTAGGTGCCCTCAAAAGCACTTCAGTTGAGTTTTATGGACTCATGGACCAAACCTGCGTCCTTCTAGTCATTAACTAAGACTGTTCACACTGCAGGTGAATCAGGTTTATTTGAAATCAGATCAGCTGAGATGACTGTTCACACTGTTATTAGTCAGAGATCAGATCTGATTTGTCTGTCCACACATCACACGTCTGTCTGTTTGGGTTTAGTAACAGTGCGGACGTCAGTAACTACAGATGTGATGTGGTTTCAGAGTTGCCAGATTTACAGTTTTTCTTCAAAATTGCTGTATTTATTTGAATGCACTTGTGGATAAAATGTCCTGGTGCTGGTTTTTGGACTTTAAAAATGTAACAAAAACTCTTACAGTCACACAGTAGAACAACAGTAGTGTTGGAGATGTCTTAGGTAGACTTTCTAATATGTGAAGAGCTCAGTGGAGGATCTGAGAATATAGATTAGAGTCAGACTGAAATAAGATTTAAGAGAAATAAACACATTTATAACTTCTCAAACGTCTGTGATTACACTCTTTAGATTTTGGGTCAGTTTAAGTTTGTGTAGGGGTGTAAAACTCCAGTTTGGTATTGTTTTCACAGTACAATAACACGATTGATTTACTTGATTAGTCTTTGAGTAGATTGGGTAAAGGACCAGGATGGCACGGGCATCGCCACAGTTCTGTTGTTGCCTGACAAAGCCCGGTTCAGTGTGTTTGCATGCATGTTGTGCATTCTGTAAACAATACACACAATGACTATATATCACCTGTCCTTGTATAGTCTGTCTCAGTGTCGACTGGTGATAAACACTGTATGTGAGGCTGTTTATTACTGACCACAGACTGCAGGACAGCAGAGCTCTGTGATGACGTCACTATTTAATAGTCATTAAAGACTAATAGTGAATGAAAAGTGTCATTACATGTAAATGTGTAAAGACAGAAAGTACAGTATGTATCATTAGATTAGCAGCTGAGTCACTAACATCTACAATAAAATGAGCAAAAACACTATTAAGACTAAATATTAGCATTTCTACACACATGTATTACATCAATAACGTCAGACGCTCCTAAAACCACTGACACACTCTGCTGGGGGCCAGAAGTGAAGATTGGAGGATGCTGATTGGCTAAATGTATGTTGTATGTTGTGTCAGCAGGTCAGTGATTGGCTGCTGCTTCTCTGACTGGCTGATATTTCTGTTGCCTCGGAATGAACCAGGAAGCTCATTTCCCCCCAAAATATGTGATATATTACATGTTATTGTGCAGGTTTAGCACAGACAGACTTAACATATGTACATATTCATTATTTTAACATGAAAACTATTTGCACCATGGAGGGCGACACCCTAGTGCCCTCTATTGGCCAGCTGCCACAGGGCTGCGTATATTATATTTTATTGTTTGTACATTAGCTGTAGATGGTGTATATAAAGGCAGAATTGTCTGAGGTTTTATTTTCTCTGAATGTTTGAGAAACAGTGCTCGGACAGGCTGTTATATCAGTCAAGAGCCAACCTTAGCATCCATCACCAGAAGTCTACATGTCCTCCTAACAGAAACTACTCTTTTGTTTATTGTTAGGCAGATAAATCCAATGAAAATGGACAAAATCCATTCATGAACATGCTGTCCTCCTCTCCCTCCACCATATTCCCAGACTCGAGACAACAGGAGAGCTCTGCTTTTGAGATGCACATTCAGACCTTGACGCGCAGCTCTTTCAGATATATTGTGCCGGCCCGCTGGGTTTCTCTCTCAGGGCCCATCTCTCTCCTCCTCTTTCTTCCACCACCAACCCATAGAGAGCTTTCCAACACATCCAGTCATCTCAGATATACTTTCATCCAGCTTTTATGTCAACCTCCACCTGCCTCTGGAACCAGCACTATAAGCCATTTCTTAGGAAAAAGGTGGATTTTTACTCCACGGACAAATGAGAGCCTTCAGACATCATATCTCTGCATTCCTTCTATATTTTACAGCACTCAGTGTTTGTGGAGATATATTCTAGCAATATGTCCAACTCCCTCAGCTACAGCCACAACTATTAATATCATAACATACAGGACAGTCACTGCTGACTGTTATATTAGTAACTGAGTAATCTACCACTTAACTGGCTGACCGAGTCATTTAAAAATGTCAGAAAACGGATTTAACTTAAATAAATCCAAAATCCATGTATCAGCATGTGATTAACACATGTGTAAATGAAACAAACATTTTTGGATGAAACAGATCACGATTCTTCATTTTCTAAATGTTTATTAAATTAGTAACTAAACTATTTCCCAAAATAAGTCTTGTAGTTAGTCAGGAATGAGTCTGTATTTGACATCATTAGGTTTAATAACGAGTTTAATTGATTATATGTGTATATAAAACAAAGACAATAATATATGAATATGTATGAAGATGCATGTGTGTTACATTATTACTAATATTTAATAAAATGATGAAAATGTCTAAAATGAATGATGTAAGTCACATGGATGTTTTGTGTGTTTAATGTGAGTGTCATTGGCTACAGACACTGAAACACTTCACATTTCTTCTGCTAATTGTGAGACGCTCCCTAACACTGCAGCACGGAGCACAAACACAAAGCTAAGCGGCTGTATTCTGGCTTCATCATAACAAGTGTAGTTTAGTAAAGGTTGTGCTTGTAGTTTGTTGTCTTCTTCCATTTCAGCACCAAACTGTAACTGTGCTGGTGAATCTGTGTTTTGTTGGTGAGGAAAAGCACAATTCTGAGTGTTAAACCAACATTAAACTAACGTTACTGCAGTAAACTTACACTCTGCTTCTGTTTACAGCCCAGAACTACAAACAGCTCACAGTGTCATTAAAAAGACATCAGTGTTCTGTGTAAATTATGTTTTTTTTAATTATTTGGTTGCCAAATATTCAGTGCATCCCTAATTTCTTACAATAACAGAGACCAGTAAAGAAATTTAGAGGACCTAGAGATTGACAGTCCTTTAGAAACAACTACGTTTTTTGCTCTAGACACATTAAAGGAATGTGAGGAAAGAAAGGTTCTCCATCCTTTAACCTCCATACTGCTCTGGCTCTCAGCAGGAGGCTGACAGGCAGACACTCTGTATCTCTTCCCCTCTATTTATTACCATTGAACAGGGCTGTCAATTATGCAACAAGCGCATCCAACCAACGTGATCCTGGACAGCATCGAGTTAGTCTAGACAAGTAAAACTGCCTGAGACCATTAGGCACCGAATACATACGTTAAGTGACATTTTGCATGATTTCAAACTTGCCAAACTTGAAATAATCAATAAGAATATTTTTCTTCTCATGAGCATACACACTGCCCTGCCCGCCCTGATCTGGTGCCATTTCAAAAATTGGCACCAATGAGAAATGTAATGAAGCAATTACCCACAGGCTGCTTCATCCAGTCTGACCTCAGCTCACTGCACTCCCTCGCCCGCCCCGCAGCTTTACACAACCCGCTCACGCAGCAACAACACCCCACCTAAGCCACCTATACCTCATTTAGTAAGTCTTATCATTACAACGTTTAATCCCTGAGCGGGCACAGCTG
>BRDA01044101.1:17500-19180 GCA_036984385.1 Crenuchus spilurus
ATAACAACAACAACAACAATAACAACAATAATAACAATAACAACAATAATAATAACAATAACAACAACAACAACAATAACAACAACAACAACAACAACAACAACAACAATAATAATAACAACAATAATAATAATAATAACAATAACAACAACAATAACAATAATAATAATAACAATAACAACAATAATAATAACAACAACAATAATATTAATAATTACAATAACAATAATAATAATAATAATAATACACTTTTCTAAATAATACTGCTTCTTAATGTCCTGTCTGGTTAAAAAGAATGAGAACTAAATAAAAAATGAAGAGAGACACTTGAGGCACAGTAGAGAATGAACATATAATTGGTATCACAGACTGCTGCATTAGATCAGATGAGCTAAATCGTGTGTAAATGATAAAGCATGAAGCCTTTCAGGACTCTGATCTGATGTGTGAGTCAATGGCATGACACACTAATAATATTATGAAAAGAAAAAGTCGACATCAGGGCTGTCCAGTCCGGGTCCTGGATGTGTACCATGCCGGACAGTTCAGAACCAGCACACCTGGCTCTAATATGTCTGAAGGTCTTCATTACCTGAATCAGGTGTGTTGGATGAAACTGCAGGGTGGCACACTTCCAGAACCAGGACTGGGCACATCTGTAGTATATTCTATTATATTACATTGATTATAACAACAGTCTTGTGGTGCTTTCACATTATAAATACTCAACAATGGACTGACAAGTAAGATTATGACTTTAAAGTCAGTGATCACTATTTTATAATGTTAGAAAATACATATGTTTGTAATAAATACAACACGAGACTCCTGAGTCCATGTTCATGACTCTGAAATGCCCATTATACACTGAACTGTTACTGTTTATTACTTAATTTAACATATTAGGGGAAGAGATAAGACATAAAATGTAAAAGCCTGTGTAAATCAGTACAATACTGTTCAATTCAGCAAATAAATCAAAACCACAGAATACCATCACTCTCACAGTAAAACCCTACATGCATGCAGGCCTGCCAACCTTGGCACATGGCATGGCACAGTGTGGCACGAGGTCAGGCACATCTGCTGTTCACAGGCTCACTCATCACAACTTATTACTAAGCACACAGTCTCACCTCACCACCTCATCTACTTATTCAACATACAGGTATGACATTTTTACACAGTTTATACAAATTCATCTGCTCATCATCATGATTTATTTACTATACAACCACATACCACATCTTAACCAGTTACATAACTATATATTCAGTCTTTACCACATGTACATCACCATACATCAATATGCCCCATCTTTACCTGGTCTTACTGTACAGCCCTATACACAATGTTATACAATCCTTTCCCAGTTACACGTCCATATGTACCACTATATACACTCTGTAACCGGTTATACATCTCTATATACAATTACATTACATCAGTAAGCAGTCATACATCCCTAAATACCATCCATCCATCATCACAGCCGCTTAATCCTTATCAGGGTCGCGGTTAGTCTCCTACCCCCTCTAAAGCAGGGCTTTACACTATTCAACTAAGCCCAGGACGGGGCGCCAATCCATCGCTGGCTTCCCTAAATACATACAATTTACCATTATATACAATGTTATACATCCCTATATACCATCACACAGAATTCTTAACCAGCTATAC
>BRDA01044107.1:0-21797 GCA_036984385.1 Crenuchus spilurus
ATGAGCAATTGTCTACAATATTTAAGGCCATGCATGAAGTCAAAGGGCAACTCTCTCTGATAATGAAAGCAATGCAAATATTTTAAATTAATCCATCCTGCTGTTCCAGCTCATGTGTACTGTGTACATTTTTTATAAATTGGTTTGTTTATTTAGATCATGGAACAGAATTTTTATTGACTTGTGGGCACTGATTGAATAGAATTGTTGATATTCTTTAGTAGCAAGAGACAGCTAAATATTTAGCATTTATAATGGTACTTTAGCAAACTTATATTGTAATAGTTTGCAGTATTTAAGCACTGGGCAAAGATTCTAGAGAAGTTTAGAGAAACAGAATAGGAGTGTTTACTAGACACTTTTAATGCAGTGTTGATATCTACTGCAGTATACTTACAGACCATTTAGACATGTACAAATTTTAAAACCACTATACGATCTGATTATATATAACTCTAAACTCTAGATTGTAGCATTTTGTTATACTACCAAGCTTATAGGTGTTGATCCTCTTTCTGTTGCCCTCTGTTGATGAGGAAAAAGAGTGATCATGATTTTATAGAATTATTTATTTGATGCACAAGGCATTGAGTTTGCTGATAAAGTGGATAAAATTTTATCAGCTAGTGCTGTATCTTTCACTAAGACAAGGTGAAAATAGTTGTCATCTCTTATCCACTCAGTTCATTCATGTGCAAAAATTTGCTCCAGATGGCATCTGAATCAAAGGGGGAAAACATTTGCACATTAACCATTACTCTCTTCAGATAAGATAAAACTTTATTAATCCCTTTGTGGGATTCCTTCATGGAAATTCAGTTTCCAGTTTTCTTTGTTAACTAGCCTAACAGGCTTATGAGGTAAAAGAAAGGTTTGTACACCTCTAGTATACTGAATGGCTTATTCCAGATCATGGTGAGGAAACAAAGCAAACAGTCTTTAGGCCCCAGTTGATCTCTGATGCAGCTGTGTACCATGAGGCAAAGAGAATGTGTATGCTTGTATCTCAGAGTAAGGTTATGCCTGCACCTCAGAAATAAGTTTAAGGAGAGTTTTAGGGGGTGGGGTACATACAGAGCCTCAGGGAAGATCCTTGATTTCTAGGTCAAGAGGGCCAACCTGGAGGTGAAGATTTTACACACTGTATGTATCCATACCAGCCCCCTCTGAGGGACAGATAGTGGGGTACAGGCAGATAACCTAACCTAGGTACAAATTTTAAACAGCAGACAACTATGAACAGTTTACTGTGCAGATTTGTTTGTGTGTTACAGATTATCTGGAGTCAGACAGTGTTGACCCCTCACAAGCTACACAAACAAGTTAAAAGAACAGTTGAAGAGCTGAGGACCTTCTGTAGATGACCTGCTCATCAGCCTGTTTCAAGCATCAAGATCTTTCTACGAACGTCACCAATAAATAAGAACATCTGGATGATAAAGTGGCAGCCTTGAACACTTCCACATCTGGCTGCAGGACCTCTTTTGACATGTTTTTAGATTACATTATAGAGATAGGAGTTGTTTTATTTTGTGTTGTTATATCCTTTGTCCTGATTTGTTTTTGTTTTTGACTTCTCATTCAATGTTTATGTAATACATGTACACATAATACAATTTTGTGATTCTCCATTAGGGAGAATCAAAGGGGAATTGAAAGATTCTTATTGTGTTGAGTTTCTGCTCTTTAGCATGTTTTGAACTTTGGGCTCTTTAGACAATGCCTCTATTCAAATCCCTCTTATCTTGATGAGGCTGATCAAATCCCCCACTGTCTATTCCCAATGACACCTTCACACCTTGGTGTAGGCAGACCCCCTACCCACTGCTCATCAAACCCCTCTTACCTTTCACACCTCTCTGTCTACCTTTTGACCCCCTCCCCCCTTCTAACTGTATTTAAAACCCCAGAAGGATGTGTGTCCTTCAGACTGGGTTCAGACTGCACTGGTGACACACTCAAACTGTCATCGTCGGTCATCTTCTTCAATAAAACACTGAAAACCTGAAGACCCAGTCTCCTGACTTTCTCCTGACTCAACTGCCTGATTTCTAACACAGACCTTCACATTAAATCCATATAAAACATAATGTATGATAAGCTGCAGTGTCTGGATATTTGGTTTATGACAAGTGAGAGTGAACATTATTTTTGTAATTTGATCTGGTGTGTCCCACTAGCATTTTATTTGCCTGGTCTTTACATGAACAAGAGGAAATATTCCCACTAACACTCACTTGTGATATGGTCTGTGATTGGCTGCTCCCTAACTGCACAGTAAGGTGCAGTAAGGTCAGCTCAGCTGGTGACTGCCCCATGAAAAATAACCTTCAGTGGACCAGATCCAGACAGCCTCAAATGTTCTCTAAAGGTAACATAACGTTACTTGAAGTACGAAACTGGGACATTACTGAATGTCCTACGAAGGGGTGTTTGAAAACTTTCCATTAGGATGAAAATAGAACCTGTGGCGAATGTCACTGAACGTCAAATGAAGGGTGTTTGGGAAAGTTGCATTAGGACATGAATAGGACCTGTTGCAGATGTCAATTTAGTCCTACAAATGTGCTATAGCGAAAGTCACAAAAATACCCAAACAGGGACGTCGGCAAACGTTCATTGTTTGCTGAGACTTCATGTAATTATATTTATCCATTATTGTAAAAAATTCTAATTTTGTTTACATGTGATGCACTGCAAAATAGTTACAGATTCAAAAATAATACAACAGTATATTGTTGTAAAATAATACTGTAGAAACTACAGCAGTTTTTACAGTGTAGCTACAACTTGTAGAATTAAGACAACAAAACTGACCAAAAAAAAAACGGAATGAGTAAACTAATTTCAAAGTTTGTTGTAGCTCCCATTCAATAAAACAGTTGTAAGTGGGGTTTAAAATTATATTGCAACCAGCCACCAGAAGATGTCAGATACTTTTGGTTTCACTTTTCTACAGCTGATCATGTGTCCAGTTTTAATATATTGTTTGGAATGTACTGTGACATGGAAATTGACAGTGACCTGCAAATTTAATTGAATGACAGTGGCCTGCAAATTCCTCAGACCTAAGTATCTGCTGGATGTGCGGGAACTTCAAGTTTAATGTGCATTTGCTCCACCTCACAACTTAAAGGACTTAATATCTACTGCTAATATTTTGAAGCCTGATACATATGGACAACTTTAGAAATCTTGATTTGGTGTGTACAGAGTTTACATCAGATCTTTTTAATGTATTTTCAACATATAGATGTTTTGAAGGTGGAGCAGAATCTCTCTCTCTCTCTCTCTCTTGCTCTCTGTGTCTGCCTCTTCCTCTGTGTGTGTGTATATGTGTGTATTTGAACATCTCTTATATGCACTGCAGCACATTGTGTTTGAGTGGAGTGTGACGGATTAAGGATAGTGAAGGTGATGGTCATTGACAGGTGTAGATCCCCTCTGGGGAGCCGCTAAATGATTGCTGAAGGTATTTGTGTGAAGCTTCTTCTGCCCTGTGTGTGTGTATGTCTGTGTGTACCTGCATAATGAGTGTCTAAGCTGGACTCCCCAGATACACACATGGGCCAGTGGAATTACGCAGCCTAATCAAATGCTTTCTACACAACAAAAATAAAATACCTACCAACTGCTAACAGTCAATTGTGCACAAACACAGCTTCACAGTGTATTCAATGCTCATTAAACATTTGGGTAAGCTTGGCTTTTCAAATGTTTTTTTGATACAAACAAGCATGTATTCTTTGTTCTTCAGTATATTCAGTATACTATAGACTAACTAGAGTTTTAAGTTTACTACTTTTAAATAATTATGATAATTTGATAATGTGGCACACAAATTTTATTATATGGTGCTGTGATATCAGCACTCATCAAAATTAAAATATTTCAGTAATATTTGGAGCAAAAATATTTTTAATATATGTATTTAAAAATATTTTTCAAATGACTAATTATGAATACTTTTCAACTGACAATAGTTTTGTTAAAGAGCTTTTATACTTCTTCATGTTCATGAATGTGTCCTAGTTTTGACATTTTGCCTTAATAATTATTTTCAGGCATTTCCAAACTATTGCTAGAAGCGTGGCCATTGTGTTGACATCATGGCAAACAATGATATCTTACCAAGTGAAAATGTGAGCTTATTTATAATTTAACATAAATCCACATTTCTTACTTGTTTTAAGTAGTTTTATTAGTAAAATTGTCTCACTATATTGGCAGATAATGTTACATGTTTAAAGCAAAAACAAAATCATCTTTGTATATAGTGAGATAATTTTACTTATTAAAGTTACTTAAAACAATTAAACTATGTCAAATTTTATTTTAAGTAGTCTAATAATAAACCCACAGCATTCTCAAAATGAGAAATAGCAAACATTTTGACTAGATTTACATTGATTTCATTTTCATAATAATAATATAATTATTACAGTTTTATTAGTATATTATAAATATATACTAATATTGTTAAATTAGTATATATTATAATTGTTCAATAAATAAAATAAAAAAGCTTACACAAATGCAAACACTTCTTGTATTTCCATAATCTGTAATTTCCATAGTGTGCCACACTCCTCCTCACCACCACACAGTGAATGATTGCAGTTGGTCTGCCCTTCCTAATTACTTTTGAGTGTTTGGATGTACTTATTAAGACTAGTCAGAAGTGGGAGGAAAAAGATGACAAAAAAGTAGAAAAAGAGGGGGAGGAGAAGACTGGCAGGAGAACTAATTAGCACTGAAATTGAGGATAAGTCTAGATGGCAGTTAGGCATATTTATGCAGTGATAGGCCTTGCTTTCTTTCATTAGTATGCCACCCCACTTTGAGCTGAAAATTGACTTGAGTGGTTAATCAAATAAATCGAGTGATGCACAGCTATCCTTCTTTCAGCACTCACAATCTCCTTCTTCACAAAGGCCTAGGCATTATAAAGAATGACAAGAACTGCTCAGGCAAAATGTGAAAGGCATTTGTTATTTTGGCACTTAGAGTTATGGTTAGGGTTAGGTTTGGGGGTAGGGTTAGGGTTAGTGTTATGGTTAGGGTTAGGGTTATGGTGGGAAAGCATATTCTACACTCTGCCTGTTTGTCATTTAGGTATTCTATAGAATGACTAGGAAATGTATGAAATATGACTTATTTCATACTTTGACGACCCCTTGACGACCAATTTTCGGCACTGTATACATTGCCTAGGTATTCTGTAGAATGCTGGGTTTCTATACATTGCCTGTAACATATATATAAATATAATATTTAATATTTCTTAGAATCTGTTACTACAATGCCTTGCAAAAATATTCAACCACCCCCCACCACTTCACATTTATTTGGGTTTTGCAACCTCAAAATCTGGAATTAAAATTGATAATTTAAAGATTTGCATCATTTAATTTACAGAACATGCCTACAACTTTGAGCATTTGATTTTATTTTTATTGTGAAGCAAACAACAAATATGACAAAATAACCAAAAACAGTGTGCATACCTATTCACCCCCCTAAAGTCTCTCTGGATAAGTCTCGTCACATCTTGCCACTGGGATTTTTTTTCATTCTGTCAGGCAAAACTGACTCATGAACTCCACTCATGAACACCAATCTTCAAGTCACATATTCTTAATTGCATTATGGTCTGGGCTTTGACTAGGCAATTCCAATACATTAAATATTTCCGCTTAATCCACTCAAGTGTTGCTTTAGCAGTAGGTTTTGGGTCTGTAGTGTTGGCAGGAGCTGAATTAGTTGATTTCATCCTGAAAGTGGAAGAAATTGTTTGATGAACTATTGAGAAATCAAGCATGCTTAACTCTCTGTCTCTCTTCATGGAGACATATGACTCCCCACTGGGACGGCTCCAAATGGCTCGCTATTTGCAGGAGAAATCTTTTCCCTCACACCAGGGAACCTGAAATCGGCCTTTGAACTGACGCCAAGCCTATCCCTCACAGCACCCCAGAGTGGATAAGGACTCTCAGGCAGCCTTAGGGAGTCCCTGTTTGCATGGAAACAAAAGCCGGTCCCTGGCGTAAAATAATGTAAATAAGAATGGACAAAGGGCCATAAAGATGACATCCTCGGAGACATCTGGCAGAACCAGAAAGGATTTATGACTTGAGTCATAACTAAGTCACACAGTTAACTTAGTTATGAGGACGTGCCATATATGGACCAACAGCGCCCCCTTTTTGGAGATGGCCAAGGTCCCATCAATTCGACTTCACACTCAAGCAGTGTTAATTTTGACAGGTGATTTTGATTTTGTTTTAGTCTTAGTCTTCTGACTAAAATGTATATTAGTTTTAGTCAAATTTTAGTCATGTAGTTATTGTTAGTTTTAGTCTAGTTTTTGTTGACGAAAACTGAAAACATTTTAGTGTAGTTTTAGTCAATTAAATGTTTAAAATATTTAATCTAATACTAGTTATACTATTTTAAATTAGAGCTATTTTAGACTGCTTACTGTTATTTTAATAAAACAATAGTCTTTCATTTTTGTTACATTTAATAACACAATGACATCAGATATTGTGGAAGAAAGTTGGCCCATTTTTTTTCTAACACATTAAGCAATTTATTTAACTTTAAAATCACAAAATGTAGTATGTAAATACAATTTGGTATCAACATGACTAAATACACAAATTAACAGCAATCCCTTTATAGCCTTTTAAAAACAAGAAATTATTTATATCTGTGTAAATATCCAGTATAACAAACAGACATACGAGAAGTCTGCCCTCTGAGCTTTCTTTCACAAATGATAAAGTAAGTAAGTAAATGTTTATTTATATAGCACTTTTTCAAGTAGGCCTACAAAGTGCTTAACATACAGTAAAAAGATCGATAAAATAATAAAAATACATAAAACAAAATAAAAGCATCATTACAACCACATACATAAAAATGCTAGCTATGTCCAACCTCAAATGCTACGCCGTAAAGGATAGATTAAGAGGGAAAGAGTTGGGTTTCTCCGGTCTGCTGGCCTTTTCTCATTTCTTTTACTCGTTCCTGTTGGCTAACATTAACTTGCACTTAATGTGGACTACCACGTCTTATGTGCCTTTCCTCTTCATTTCATTATATGACTGTATCAGTATTAAAATGAAATGGAGGCTGTATGTGTGTCTTACGGCTCCAGTTAGATGTGTTTGTGATCTATTTAACCTAAACACCTAAGATAATGATAACGGATTGCATATATTCTCTTTATACACTGAAAAAATCAAAAATGAAAAATGAAACATATAAGATATACATATTCATCACCGTTAGCGAACTAGTTAACATCTAACTAGCTAGCTACATTACATTAGCTTACCTTTTTATAAAGCTTGTGGTGGTGAGAACCGAGGACCTCTTGAAGTTCGTTGTGTTTTTCCCAGTTATTTTAAATCCACAAACTTTGCACTCTGTTTTATTTTGTGTGGCAGCGAAAGTGAAATTACTCCATCAATCGCTTCTTCTTTTCCGTCAAAGCTGCGGGAGTGACGTCAGCATGTTGTGTTGTTAAACTTCACCAGTGTGACTGTGACAGGGGAGCCTTAACGTGCCTTGAGAAAGTCAAACGTGCGGCAGGTTTATTTTAAAAAGCGGATTACTGGACAAAAACATTCTTTTTGTCCTTCTGTGACATTTTTGTTTCATTTTTATTCGCCGACGAAAAGTCTAATACTTTTAGTCATAGTTTTAGTTTTAAAATATTAGTTTCTATTTAGTTCTTGTCTTGTTTTCGTCGTGAAAAAATGGTCGTCAACAAATATTTTTTGTCATAATTATCATTAATAAAATTAACACTGCACTCAAGAGAACGCACAAATTTCTAAAATAAGTTTGTAGACCTATGTTATAGGATTGCGTATGTTATAGGATTAATAGATAGATAGATAGATAGATAGATAGATAGATAGATAGATAGTAGCTTTATTGTCAATTCTGCATATGTACAGGACATACAGAGGATTGAAATTGTGTTACTCACCCACCCAAGTTACAGCAAAAGAAAGAAATAAACAATGAAGGCAAAAACCAAAAGACAAACGGTATTAGCAGCAGTGGGACATTCAGAGTAAAACAACAGACAATAAAAATAAAAGAATAAATAATATACAATAATGATAGTATGAACAATAGAGCAATAAAATGAAATGAAAGTGGTAAAGTGAGTGCATAGTGGTTCTATTTAGAGGTCCAGGTTATATACAAATGGGGGGAATAGTGGAAGTGTATTGTGGGATGTGGATAGAGGAGTTGACAGATCTTGTAATGAACCAGTTAAGAAAGTTAGTTAGAGGGCACGTGGGGGGGAAGGTGAAGCGGGGGCAGAGAAGGAAGAGAGTTCAGCATCCGCACAACCTGATGGATGGAGCTGTCCCTCAGTCTGCTGGTCCTAGCCCTGAGACTACACAGTCTCCTCCCTGATGGTAGCAGTTTAAAAGAACTGTGTAGTGGGTGACTAGGATCACCCGCCCAGCAGACAGCTTTTCGTGTGAGGCGGGAGCTGTACAAGTCCTGAAGGCAGGGGAGAAAGGTGCCAATGATCTTCTCAGCTGATCTAATGATACGCTGAAGGGACTTGCGGCAGGATGCTGTGCAGGCCCCATACCTCACAGTGAAGCAGCTAGTCAGAATGCTCTCGATGGCCCCACTGTAGAAGGTGGTCATGATGAGGGTGGGGGCTCTAGCTCTTCTAAGCTTGCAGAGAAAGTAAAGCCGCTGCTGAGCCTTCTTGACTAGTGATGCTGTGTTGATGTTCTAGAAGAGGTCATCAGTGATGTGCACCCCCAAGAACTTGGTGCTGCTCACCCTCTCCACAGCAGCTCCGTTGATGTAAAGAGGAGTATGCTGTATGTGTGTTCTCCTGAAGTCGACCACAATCTCCTTGGTCTTCTCTGTGTTCAGAGAGAGATTGTTGTGTTTGCATCATGAGGCCAGCCGACTCACCTCACTCCTGTAGTATGACTCATCATTGTTGCTGATAAGGCCAACTACAGTCGTATCATCCGCAAACTTGATGAAGAGGTTGGAGGTGTGTGATGGGGAGCAGCTGTGGGTTAGGAGATTGAACAGAAGGGGGCTCAATACACATCCTTGGGGGGCCCCTGTGTTCAGACTGATGAAGCTGGATGAGTTACTGCCAACACGTACTGCTTGGGGTCTTCCAGTCAGGAAGTCAAGCAGCCAGTTGCACAGTGATGTGTTCAGACCCAGACTGTCCAGTTTGTGAATGAGCTGTTGGGGGATGATAGTATTGAACGCCGAACTGAAGTCAATGAAGAGCATCCTGACATAGGTGTTGCTCTTGTCCAGATGAGTGAGGGCTGAGTGGAGGGCAGTGCAGATAGCATCATCAGTCGAGCAATTTGACCGATATGCAAACTGGTAGGGGTCGAGGGAGGGGGGAAGGGAGGACCTGATAACTAGCCGCTCAAAGCACTTCATGAGGATGGACGTGAGTGCGATCGGCCGGTAGTCGTTGAAACAGGAGGGTGACTGCCTTTTAGGGATGAGTATAATGGTGGTGACTTTGAGGCAAGTGGGGACCACAGCTTGACTCGCTGAGGTGTTAAAGATGTCAGTAAACACCTCAGCGAGTTCACCAGCACAGTCCTTCAGCACCCGACCAGGAATGTTTTCGGGACCAGGTGCCCTCCGAGTATTAATCCTGCTGAATTCCCTCCTCACCATGTCCGGGGACAGAGTGAGTACCAGGTCTCCAGGAGGGGGGTGGATTTCTGTGCAGGTGTGCTGTTCAGTGACTCAAACCAAGCGAAGAACTCTTTCAGATTGTTCAGCAGAGAGGAGGTGCTGTCACAGGTCTGTGGAGGAGGTTTGTAGTCTGTGATGGCCTGAATTCCCTGCCACAGACTCCGAGTGTCACTGCTGTCGCTGAAATGTTGGGCTATCCTCTTGGAGTACTGCCTCTTAGCCTGCCTGATACCACGAGACAGGTTGGCCCTAGCTGTCTTCAGGCCTGTCTGGTCTCCAGCTGTGAAGGCAGCATTTCTAGCCTTCAGCAGCTTATGGACCTCTCCTGTCAGCCATGGTTTCTGGTTAGCCCGAATGGTGATGGTCTTGAGGACGGTTACATCATCAATGCATTTGTTGATGTAAGCGGAGACCGTTTCTGTGTACTCTTGAATGTCAGTGGAGTTGTTATGAGTAGCAGCCACTTTAAACACATTCCAGTCTGTGGTGCTAAAACAGTCCTGAAGTGCCTCTGATGAACCCTCTGGCCACACCCTTTCCTGCTTTAGAACTGGTTTGGTGACTTTGACCAGTGGTCTGTAAGCTGGTATTAGCATAATGGTGAGGTGATCAGAGGTGCCAAGGTGGGGGAGGGGCAGGGCTTTGTAAGCTCCCCTTCGTGTGGTGAAGACCTGGTCCAGAGTGTTGTTGCCCCGTGTTGGGAAGTCAATATAATTGTACAGTCCAGAAAACACAGACCTTGGGCCAGTGTGATTAAAGTCCCCAGCCAGGATGAGAAAAGCATCAGGGTGGGCTGTCTGCAGCTCACTGATGTGCTGATAGAGTATGTTAAGCGCCTCACTCCTGATGTTGTTGGAGCTTGGAGGGAGGTAGCAGCAGCCAGCAGAACAGCTGTGAAATCTCTTGGTAGATAGAATGGGCAACACTTGACAACCATCAGTTCCACTACCGGAGAGCAGTATCTGCAGACCACAACAGCATTGCGACACCACGCGTCACTAATGTAAACACAGAGCCCGCCCCCGCAAGTTTTATCTCCTGCAGTGAGAATTCGGTCTGCCCGGTAGCAAGTTAGCAGCTCGAGCTGAACGGCGTGATCCGGGACGCTGTCGTTGAGCCAGGTTTCCGTAAACACATAGACACAACAGTCCCTCACAATCTTCTGAGTTGACTGAAGTAAACGGATATAGTCCAGTTTATTGTCCAAAGAGTGTACATTGGCCAGTATCAAGGTGGGAATGGATGGCTTGTGTGGGCTAGCCGCTAGCCTCGCTCTGTTACCTCCACGTTTTCCCCTCTTCTGCAGCCTCTCACGCCGTTTATGGCGCTTCCATTGTGGGCGAGGCGCAGCCGTGGGGGTCGATAGTATGGGTATAAATGGGTATAAATAATATAATGGGTATAAATTAACCATTTATAAATTTTAAATTAATAATTTTTTACATTTTAAATTACAAATTTATGAATATAAACCCAATATATAATGGGTATAAATCCACAGGACTCATATGTACCCCTGAACCTATGTATGTAAACATGGTTTCGTCTTTAGTAAATAGTAATATGGTAACAAATTAATACCTTCACATGTGTTGTTAATATATGCATGTTAACAAGTTAATGTAACTTCTTTTCATCAGCTGAGCCATACTCAAGGAAATGGATTACTTTGATATTGTATACTAATAAGCTTTGAGGTGTATTACAAGTTAAATGTTACCTTGTTTCTATTTATCAAGAAATTGGTTGTGTCTTAATATCTCTAGGCAATTATTAATCTGTCCACTTTACATTGCCAGCATGATACCGTGCTAAGCAACTAATTTCCTTAAAAGATTAAACTTCTACGTACAATAGGTTTTGATATAAAAAGGGTTTTGGTCCTCTGGAACCACCCTGGAATGCAGAAGACAGCCAACCAGAGTAAATCTGAATCCGGAAGGTGGGACTTTAAGCCTCCCTTTAAAAACTCTCAGACAAGCTGAAAACTTCAGCTCAGCTCAGCCCACCTCAAGAAGGAAACATCACCGTAGCCAGCTCAGCCAGATGACATCACCGACTTTGAACGGCTGCAGAAAGAACAGCTTTGAGCTCAATATTCCATCAGAGACTTTAACATACCAGGTGATCCATTCTGATCATCTCAGAAAGAAGCTCACTCTAGCAACTTCGCTTAAGTACAGCGCTTTGCTGAGTTTCTCATAGCCCAGTGATAACTCTGTTTATGTTACATGTTTATTGTTTTGCAACCTCAGTTTAGCCTCAAGTTACAGTTAAAGCTGGTGAAGTCTATCTTAGTCTGAAACTTGGCATAGCCAGTGTAAGGAGCTATATACATATAGATATATTAAAGTTGAACATCTGGAGCTCGTTCTGAACAAACCGAACGGCCTGTTCAGCCTCCCCTCATTGGATCCAGCAGCAGCGGCATAGGTCACAATTCACGCTTCAACCGTTATGATGGGAAAACCCTCGGAAGAGTAGCCAGAGTGAGTGGATAAGGCTTTCACGAGAGCACTTTGCTAGTCGCCACATCGAGTGAGCCAGACGGATGCACCAGGAAAAGAAAGCCATGAAATGTCAGGAGAGGCGAATCAGAGCCTGTGAAGAAAGACCCCCCCCCCCCCCCCGAGACGACAAGGCCGGAGCACCAAAACAGTAAGCCGGTCGTTTATGTTCAGAATTGGTGCCTCGTGTTCCTTTGATAAATCAGCCACACTCCATAGCTTAAATTAGGTTTAGATCACCTCTCAGTCGCATCTGTCTATATGTCCAAGTTCACCTTAATTTCATTAGCCTTTCAAGTTACAGATGGGTTTCACCTGCTTAATCTGTTCTGAAATGATAGTGTTGATATGAGTGTTTTGTTATGTGTCATGTTAGTTATGTGTTGTGTTTGTTATGTTTATTAAACATTGTATTCTTAACTACATCATAGTGGTGTGTTTGTAAAATCATTTATTGAGCTCTGAAACTCCATCAAGTCCCCACACAAATAAAGGGGAAACGCCATCATATTTTGAAATTCATGAAGGGTCATTAATCCTAAAGTGGGAATAGACCCCATATGGAGGTGAGTCCAATCACTCCACCTAAAATTTCAATTAATTAATGCAGTTTCCCCAAGTATGCTATTGAATATTAATGTGTATGAAAGTACCCATTGATGTTCCGCTATAGGTCATTGTCTTGTTGGAAGGTGAACTTCCATCCCAGTCTCAAATCACTGACGGACCCAAACAGGTTTTGCTCAAAAATATGCATTTAGTACTACATGTATTTAGTAACATCCATCTTCCCCTCAACTTGGAGCAAATTCCCAGTCCCTGCTGCTGAAAAACATCCCCACAGCATGATGCTGCCACCACTGTGTCTCACTGTGGGGATGGTGTTCTTGGGGTGATGAGATGTGTTGGTTTTCCACCAGATATAGTGATTTCTGTGGTGGCTGAAAAGTTCCATTTTGGTCTCATCTGACCAGAGCACCTTCCTCCATACATTTGGGGAGCCTTCCACATGCATTTTGCAAACTCAAAATGAGCCTTTTTATTAATGTCTGCCAGTAAATTTTTTTCTGGCCACTCTTCCATAAAGCCCAGTTCTATGAAGTTGTGTGACTTGTTGTGGTCATATGGACAGATAATCCAGTCTCTGCTTAGCAATTCTGAAGCTCCTTCAGGGTTACCTTTGGTCTCTGTGCTGCCTCTGATTAATGCCCTCCTTGCCCGGCCTAGCAGTTTTGGTGGGTGTCCCTCTCTTGGCTGGTTTGTTGTGGTACCATTTTATTTCCATTTAATGATAAAGATAATTTGATGGTGCTCTTGGGGATCATCAGAGATAATCAAATATGACTTGTACTTCTCAAGAACTTTATCCCTGACTTGTTTAGAGATTTCCTTGTTTTTCAAGGTGTTGTTTGATTAGTGGTGCCTCTTGTTTAATGATGTTGCAGCCTCTGGGGCATTTTAGAAAAGGTTTCTATATACTGACAGATCATGTGACACAGGTGGATTTCAGCTTAAACTGTTTTGTGCAGATGCAAAACAATCAATTAAATAACATTTACATATAGGTTGTAATAGTAGTGTAACAAAATAGATAAAAAGCAAAGGGGGTGAATAATTTTGCAAGGCACTGTATGTGGGTGCTGTTCTATTTCTGTAATCTTGCTGAATAAATGTTCCCTGTACATTCTATTCCATGATAGTACAGTGCTTCCTTTTAACAAAGGTTAATGTAACCTGAACAATTTTCCTTGCTTAGGAACCCTTTTAGAATATCATACTAACCAGTATAACCTATAATGTTATTTCAGTTGAATTCCATTGTAAAGAAAACTGAATTTGGAGGACGGGCCATTATAATTTCTGCCCCTCTTAGAGGACAATGGTAGCTACATGCTTATCAAGTGAAAAAACCTAATCACCACTTTGGGTGTATAAGTCTTTAATGAATATCCTACACATCCTACATTTTTCTGAGCATAATCTCAAAGGGCTTTAATCAATGAGCCATTATTTAAGAGATTAAAACTTCAGTCAATCAGGACTTCACCAAAATGAATGGGCATTAATCATAGGTAAAAACTGCTTCTGGATGCTGCTTCTTACAGTGTAGCCACATTAATGTGCCAAGACCATTATATTATATAGAGTAATACTTTATGCATTTCTGTCTTGCAGTATTTATTTATTTATTTGTGTATTTTTCACTAACTTGCCCCAGCACATAATCTACCTGTCTGGCCTGAGCTTTCCTCAGACACAAAATGCCAACTGCTTGTGTCTAAGGGCATTGCTGGAATAGCAAAATGCCACCTGGCATTAAGGCTGCATGTGAGGTTGTGGGCATCTGACAGTAAGCCTGTGCCTGAGGCAAGTCCCCTGAGTTGGGGGCTTAGCTCAAACCTTTTCTTCCATACAGAGTGCAGGCAGAGTGAAGAGCATGCTCTGTAAACAAGCTAGCCTTTAGCGAGCCATTTACTCTCATTTACCACAGAGGCCTAATTTCATCTTCATGGATGAAAATGCTCCAGCTCATCAAAGTCACATCATTAGGGAACATCTGGGAGACTAGGGTACCTCAAATGTAATTGATACTGTATATAATATTGCGAATATGGATATATATTTTATTCTCAATAAAAAAATGCCATTATTTTTGGTATTTACAGCATTTACAGCCGAAGCTAGCTCAGTTAGCTAACATTTGCTTAATGGAGCAATCTCTAGCTGTATTCCTCCTGCCATTAGCCTCATCCCTGTTCACATTCTCCTTGTTTATTTATGTTTCCCATGTGCCATCTTGTCTCCACATGCTCTTTTGTTTATGTTATGTCCAGGGGCGGATTTGGAAGTTCTGGGGCCCCAAGCAATGTCATGTCTGGAGGCCCTAATCAAACAGATTCTTTTTCATGGTTATGGTGCAGTACAGGCTTAAACATAAATTAAATTATTATTATTTATTATTAATACATATTAATTATTATACATACATTATAAACATTACTTAAACATTATTATTCATAATATTTTATTAGGAATTACTAGTTAATATTAATAATATACTAATAATAACTATAATTATTATTATTTATATTATTAATAAAATAAAATGATATTAATTTATAAATAAAATGAAATTAAATATTAATTATTAAATATTAATAAACTGTTAAAATCATGTAATATAAAATTATCACCCAATTCTGTGTTACACCTTGATAATCAACCTACCACCAATTTTAAATTTACGTTTGGACTGTATGGTCAATAGACCTGATTTACACATAATTATATCTCATTTTTGAGTAAAAATAAGCAGAAATTCTGAATATTTGATAATAGTTAAACTTTTAATAGTTAAAGGCATGTAAATGGATGACTTATCACAGACTGGTAGACACATGCACAGACACAGATTCTAATGTTAATGTTAATGGATTTTAAAACCTCTGATATTAAAATACGTCTATCTGATGTGAAACAGGCACAAATGCTCAACAACTTACAGTAGCAGGTGAACACGGACTACAGGCCAAATCAGAACGGCGATCCTGATACGGATTAAGTGGGTGTGATAATGGATGGATGGATGGTTTGAAAGTCCAGATGCTGACGGAGTGACCGCTGGGATGGCCAATCACACGTTAGCAAGAACACAGCCAATTGATGAGCTTGTGAGCGGTCTAAAGAGAAATAGGCTTTCGACTGAGTGGCTGTTTTTTTCTGGGTCCTAGTGCTCAACCCGTCTCTTTTTTAATATAGCGTAATACTGTTTTTTGATGGAAAAATCAGCAGAGAACCAAAACAGTCTTTTTTGCCAACCTCTTTTGGCCAATAGGGGCCCCCTGATTTCCAGGGCCCAAAGCAATTGTGTGATTTGCATATTTGTCAAAATCCACCACTGGTCATGTCTCCATGTCCTCGCCTTTGTCATTTTGTCCTGTCTTGTAAATAGTCAGCACCTGAGTCTTGTCTGCTCACAGCCCTGTCCCTTCACATGTCTTAATTGCTTTGTCATTGTGCGTCACTGTTTGTCACCCATGTCATGTCTTTGTGTCATTGTTTTTGTTTAATTCCTCAGCCACAGTGTATAGTTTGTGTTTTTTAATAAAGCCTGTTCTGGTTTTAAACCCATGTTGCTTCTCACTCATCGAGAGCCACAGCAACTTAAACTAGCACCGTGTGTACTTCTCCTTGAAACCACAATTTCTCGTCTGATATTAATGTTTTTTTCCACTGCTATCACGTTGTTCTGTGAGTTTTGACTAGCTAAAGGTCTGGATTTTAACTGTGAAGTGAAAGTTGACTAACGTGCTTGCACATAGGAATTTGACTTCCAAGTTTAACCCATTTGTGCAGTGAAACACATACTCATACTAACACACACTCTAGGGCAGGGGTGGCCAACCCTGGTCCTGGAGAGCCGCATTCCTGCACAGTTTGGTGATGTCACTGCTCTGACACTACAATTAAACCCGCTAATTGCCTGCTGAGTTGAATCAGGTGTGTTTGATCAGGGAGATCACCAAACTGGGCAGGAATGCGGCTCTCCAGGACCAGGGTTGGCCACCCCTGCTCTAGGGGCAGTGAGCACACTTGTTCAGAGCATCCACAGGACACAGGGAGCAGTTGGGGGTTATGTGTTTTGCTTGAGGGCACTTGAGTCATGTCCTGTTGATTGAAATGATAAAACTGGCAACCTTCTGGTCACAGTGCTGATTCCTTAACCACAAACAACTGACTACCCTTTTAGCAATGAAAGGAGGATGCACGCTACCACTGTGCCACACAGAAGTCAGTATGGTGCATTAATATAGAATTTAGATGATGTGAGGTGGTCATAGATGCGCATATTTTCTATTTTACAGCGGATTTATTGCACCTTTATTGCACACTGTTTTTATTCAACTTATTTTTATTTGTGTACAAAAAAAGTATTTTTATTTAAGTAGGGCCTACAGAATTTTGTTTTTGTGTTGGACAAAAATGACCTTAATTACATTACAAAAAGATGTATGTTGTGTGTGCTGTCTTATGTTTATTACTATTATTTTAAATTTTTCTTAAACATACATTCGGATATTTACAGTTAGCTATTACGTTCTTGATTGTATTACAAGTAAATACAGACACTTTTACATTATACAGTAAATCATATAGTATCATACCATATATTACCATTTCTCTTAAGCATGTTTTAGTCATATCACCCAGTGTTCTGAAAGATTTTCCTGTCAGATTTTCCTACCATAGCATGTTCTGATAGACATAGCTGTCGAGTTGTCCAACCTTATCGAAATGTCCTACCGGAACATATACTCTGAGTTTAATCTACGTTACATTGTGCGAAAATAGTCCTTTATGTGTCTTTTGATACTTCTACTTACTTTTGTAGTTTTATTACATATTTTAATCGGCATAATGATTTTTATAAGCAAAATGTAAGCTGCAGGTAGGATGATTTGTCAGGCGAAATAAGCTTATCAGAATGTGCTACCACTGTTATTACTGAAGGTAGGATAATTTGTCAGGCAAAATAAGCTTATCAGAATGTGCTACCACTGTTATTACTACAGGTAGGATGATTTGTCAGGCGAAATAAGCTTATCAGAATGTGCTACCACTGTTATTACTACAGGTAGGATGATTTGTTAGGTGAAATAAACTTATCAGTCTGTGCTATCACTGTTATTACTGAAGGTAGGATGATTTGCCAGGTGAAATAAGCTTATCAGAATGTGCTACCACTGTTATTACTGAAGGTAGGATGATTGTATTGTAATTAATATACTAGAAACCATGTTTTCAGGAAAAATATATTTATTTATAGCAAATGTAAAAAAAAAAAAACATAAAATAACAGGTAGAACTCACAGAACACATTTAACAAGGTTAGTAATAAACTAGAAAGGGAAAGTTTGTGAACAAACCTTTAAATTGGCTTGAAAAAGCCCGCTACTTACATCGTCATGTTAAACCTTGTTGAAAATTAATGACTTAAATGAGATGAGATAAAAAAAGAAAACAAAATAAAAAACAGTGCTAATGTTGATAGATGTAAAGCTTATTGTTATGTTGATGTTGCCTGATTTCTGTGTAGTGTGTAAAACAATTAATACTGCTCTGGAGATTTAGCAAATTGGTTGCTAAGGTGTTGCTGTATATTACGTTATTTTTTTTATTTATTTTTTTTCAAACTTTATTTATAAATTTTTCAATCTTATATACACACACATACAAACTGACATACAGAACAACAAAAAGGCTACAGCCTATACAATAAGTAAATTAAGAATTAAACAAAAATAAAACAAACAAAAAAACTTCATATCTTAATTTTTCAATATGGAGAATCCCTGTGAGCTCCTTCAACCATGCTTCAAAATGGAGTTGTTGAGTTTGACTTCCATAATTTCAAAATACACCTCTTGGCAATAACCATTACATAGGTCACTATTATACCAACATTATGATCCATGCTGCCCAATGTGCTGGAAAATCCAAATAAATCTGTTGGGTCCGGATCAAGATTTACCATCAATACGGTAGAGTACCATTTAAATATTGAACTCCAGAAGCTATTCAACCAGGGGCATAGCCAAAAGTGGTGTGCGAGCATACTGATAGCAGTCTTGCACCTTTCACAAACAGGGGAAGTTTGTGGGAAAATCTTATTTAACTTGACCTTTGAATAATGTAATCTATGCACTACTTTAAACTGAACTAACTGAAGTCTAGCATTGACAGAACATAGATGAATGTTTTTCAAGGCTCGCTCCCAGGTTGCGTCCTGTATAGTAATATTAAGATCTTCCTCCCACTTTTGTGTAATATTTACAGCAGGCTGACAAAGTTTACAAGAAAATATACAGACTAATGATGAAATTAAGCCTTTGGCTTCTGGAGGGCCAAGTAGAATTTTAAGCAAATCATTGTCCATAGGCAAGGAGTCAGGTGAGGCAATATTTTGTCTGATATAATTTCTCAGCTGCAGGTAGCGAAAAAAGTGAGTCTTGGGTAATGCATATTTCAAACGTAGTCGTTCAAATGTACAAAGATGATTGTCAATATATAGGTCTCTTACAGAGGTCATACCGTTCTGGCACCACTCCTTAAAGACCACATCTCTAAATGATGAATGAATGAACATTACACTTATGTAGCGCCTTTCTCAAACCCAAGGACGCTTTACAATCAACACCCTCCATTTACACACACTCAATCACACGCACCGGCGAGAAGTGGCAGCCAATTGCACACAGCGTACTCTCAACCAGAAGCGACCGTCCACCTGGAGGACTGCATCGAGCATCGAGTGCCAACCATATCTGGGCATACATACATACACACATACATACACAGACATACACATTCACACACACACACCAGGGTCATTTTAGATTAGCCAATTCACCTGATCTCCATGTTTTTGGACTGTGGGAAGAAACCGGAGTCCCCGGAGGAAACCCACGCAGACACGGGGAGAACATGGAGAACTCCGCTCAGATGTGGACTCAAACCCAAGACCACAGCACTGAGAGGCGAACGTGCTAACCACTAAGCCACCATACCGCCCAAATTATGGGGGGAAGGCATGATTATGCCAAATTGGGGCATGTACAGAAGTGTCTGGGAGTCCACAAAATTTACGAATCTGAATCCAAATTTTTTCTGAATTGAACAGGGTAAAATGTTCCCCCTTTCTTGAGGACCAGCACCTGGGAGATGAAAAAAGAAGTGCCTGAAGAGAAGTTTTCTGTGTCAGGCTCTGTTCAATTGTCATCCATGAGGGTATATTTGTTGAAGTGTCATGACCCTGTGATAATTGCCAATACACCATCACCCTGGCGTTAGCATCCCAGTTATAATGCAAGAAGCAGGGCAAGTTCAGACCCCCATACTGTTTTGGTGTCTGCAGGTGTTGATTAGAGATTCTGTGTGCTTTATAACCCAAAATGAATGGTAGAATAATCAAGTCAATCTGTTTAAAGTAGGAATTCGGAATGCAAATTGGGATATTCTGAAACAGATAAAGAAATCTTGGTAATGACACCATTTTAATTGTGTTCACCCGGCCTATCAATGACAAAGGTAATATTCTCAATTTTTGTATGTTTTCTTTTAAGGCATCCAATCTCAATGAAGTTATATTTAAAAAGGGATTTGGGGTTCTTCGTTATTTTAATTCCTAAATATTTAACCACTTTCGAAGATGTGTTAAATTGAGTAGAAGACACAAACACAGACAGAGTCCAAATCATAAAACAGAAGACTAGCAACTGGGACAAGATCACAGAGGGAATATATACACTAATGGAAATGAACATCAGGTGGAAACAATCAGGGGTGGGGCTAGACAGGGCTGACAACTTAAAGGGCCAGTAACGTATAAACAAATACCAAATAACAGGACAGATCATGACACTACCTTCAGTAATAACAGTGGTAGCACAGTCTGATGAGTTAATATTGCCTGACAAATCATCCTACCTTCAGTAATAACAGTGATAGCACATTCTGATAAGCTTATTACGCCTGACAAATCATCCTACCTTCAGTAATAACAGTGGTAGCACATTCTGATAAGCTTATTTTGCCTGACAAATCATCCTACCTGTAGTAATAACAGTGGTAGCACATTCTGATAAGCTTATTTCAGCTGACAAATCATCCTACCTTCAGTAATAACAGTGGTAGCATATTCTGGTAAGCGTATTTCGCATGACAAATCATCCTACCATCAGTAATAACAGTAGTAGCACAGTCTGATAAGTTAACATCGCCTGACAAATCATCCTACCTTCAGTAATAACAGTGGTTGCACAGTCTGATAAGTTAATATTGCCTGACAAATCATCCTACCTTAAGTAATAACAGTGGTTGCACAGTCTGATGAGTTTATTCGCCTGACAAATCATCCTACCTTCAGTAATAACAGTGGTAGCACATTCTGGTAATCGTATTTTGCCTGACAAATCATCCTACCTGTACTAATCACAGTGGTAGCACATTCTAATAAGCTTATTTCGCCTGACAAATCATCCTACCTTTAGAAATAACAGTGGTAGCACATTCTGATAATCTTATTTCGTCTGACAAATCATCCTACCTGTAGTAATTAGTGATAGCACATTCTGATCAGCTTATTTCGCATGACAAATCATCCAACCTGTAGTAATAACAGTGGCTGGACAGTCTGATAAGCTTATTTCGCCTGACAAATCATCCTACCTTCAGTAATAACAGTGGTAGCACATTCTGTTAAGCTTATTTCGCCTGACAAATCATCCTACCTGTAGTAATAACAGTGGGAGCACATTCTGATAAGCTTATTTCACCTGACAAATCATCCTACCTTAAGTAATAACAGTGGTAGCACATTCTGGTAAGCGTATTTCGCATGACAAATCATCCTACCATCAATAATAACAGTAATAGCACAGTCTGATAAGTTAACATCGCCTGACAAATCATCCTACCTTAAGTAATAACAGTGGTTGCACAGTCTGATAAGTTAATATTGCCTGACAAATCATCCTATCTTAAGTAATAACAGTGGTTGCA
>BRDA01044107.1:21807-43810 GCA_036984385.1 Crenuchus spilurus
TGTCTTACACGATGGTGACAATAATGACTTCCATCCTACTAAACAGTCCGCTTTATTCGAATAGTCTGACAGACAGTCTGATAAGCTTATTTCGCCTGACAAATCATCCTACCTTCAGTAATAACAGTGGTAGCACATTCTGTTAAGCTTATTTCGCCTGACAAATCATCCTACCTGTAGTAATAACAGTGGGAGCACATTCTGATAAGCTTATTTCACCTGACAAATCATCCTACCTTAAGTAATAACAGTGGTAGCACATTCTGGTAAGCGTATTTCGCATGACAAATCATCCTACCATCAATAATAACAGTAATAGCACAGTCTGATAAGTTAACATCGCCTGACAAATCATCCTACCTTAAGTAATAACAGTGGTTGCACAGTCTGATAAGTTAATATTGCCTGACAAATCATCCTATCTTAAGTAATAACAGTGGTTGCACATTCTGATAAGCTTATTTCGCCTGACAAATGATCCTACCTTCAGTAATAACAGTGGTTGCACAATCTGATAAGCTTATTCGCCTGACAAATCATCCTACCTTCAGTAATAACAGTGGTAGCACATTCTGATAAGCTTATTTCGCCTGACAAATTGTCCTACCTTCAGTAATAACAGGGGTAGCACAGTCTGATAAGCTTATACGCCTGACAAATCATCGTACCTGTAGTAATAACAGTGGTAGCACATTCAGATAAGCTTATTTCGCCTGACAAATTGTCCTACCTTCAGTAATAACAGGGGTAGCATATTCCGGTAAGCGTATTTCGCATGACAAATCATCCTACCTTCAGTAATAACAGTGGAAGCACATTCTGATAAGCTTATTTCGCCTGACAAATCATCCTACCTTCAGTAATAACAGTGGTAGCATATTCTGATAAGCTTATTTTGCCTGACAAATCATCCTACCTGTAGTAATAACAGTGGTAGCACATTCTGATAAGCTTATTTCACCTGACAAATCATCCTACCTTCAGTAATAACAGTGGTAGCACATTCTGATAAGCTTATTTCAGCTGACAAATCATCCTACCTTCAGTAATAACAGTGGTAGCATATTTCGGTAAGCGTATTTCGCATGACAAATCATCCTACCATCAGTAATAACAGTGGTTGCACAGTCTGATAAGTTAATATTACCTGACAAATCATTCTACCTTAAGTAATAACAGTGGTTGTACAGTCTGATGAGTTTATTCGCCTGACAAATGATCCTACCTTCAGTAATAACAGTGGTTGCACAATCTGATAAGCTTATTTCGCCTGACAAATCATCCTACCTGTAGTAATAACAGTGGTAGCACATTATGATAATCGTATTTTGCCTGACAAATCATCCTACCTTCAGTAATAACAGTGGTAGCACATTCTAATAAGCTTATTTCGCCTGACAAATCATCCTACCTTTAGAAATAACAGTTGTAGCACATTCTGATAATCTTATTTCGTCTGACAAATCATCCTACCTGTAGTAATTAGTGATAGCACATTCTGATCAGCTTATTTCGCATGACAAATCATCCAACCTGTAGTAATAACAGTGGTAGCACATTCTGATAAGCTTATTTCACCTGACAAATCATCCTACCTTCAGTAATAACAGTGGTAGCACATTCTGATAAGCTTATGTCAGCTGACAAATCATCCTACCTTCAGTAATAACAGTGGTAGCATATTCTGGTAAGCGTATTTCGCATGACAAATCATCCTACCATCAGGAATAACAGTAGTAGCACAGTCTGATATGTTAACATCGCCTGACAAATCATCCAACCTTAAGTAATAACAGTGGTTGCACAGTCTGATAAGTTAATATTGCCTGACAAATCATCCTACCTTAAGAAATAACAGTGGTAGCACATTCTGATAAGCTTATTTCGCCTGACAAATCATCCTACCTGTAGTAATAACAGTGGTAGCACATTATGATAATCGTTTTTTGCCTGACAAATCATCCTACCTGTAGTAATCACAGTGGTAGCACATTCTGATAAGCTTATTTCACCTGACAAATCATCCTACCTTCAGTAATAACTGTGGTTGCACAGTCTTATGAGTTTATTCGCCTGACAAATGATCCTACCTTCAGTAATAACAGTGGTTGCACATTCTGATAAGTTAATATCGCCTGACAAATCATCCTACCTTCAGTAATAACAGTGGTTGCACAGTCTGATAAGTTAATATTGCCTGACAAATCATCCTACCTTCAGTAATAACAGTGGTTGCACATTCTGATAAGCTTATTTCGACTGACAAATAATCCTACCTGTAGTAATAACAGCGGTAGCACATTCTGATAAGTTAATATCGCCTGACAAATCATCCTACCTTCGGTAATAACAGTGGTTGCACGGTCTGATAAGTTAATATTGCCTGACAAATCATCCTACCTTCAGTAATAACAGTGGTTGTACAGTCTGATAAGCTTATTTTGCCTGACAAATTGTCCTACCTTAAGTAATAACAGGGGTAGCCCAGTCTGATAAGCTTATTCGCCTGACAAATCATCCTACCTGTAGTAATAAGAGTGGTAGCACATTCAGATAAGCTTATTTCGCCTGACAAATTGTCCTACCTTCAGTAATAACAGGGGTAGCATATTCCGGTAAGAGTATTTCGCATGACACATCATCCTATTACCTTAAGTAATAACTGTGGTTGCACAGTCTGATGAGTTTATTCGCCTGACAAATGATCCTACCTTCAGTAATAACAGTGGTTGCACAATCTGATAAGCTTATTCACCTGATAAATCATCCTACCTTCAGTAATAACAGTGGTAGCACATTCTGATAAGCTTATTTCGCCTGACAAATCATCCTACCTGTAGTAATAACAGTGGTAGCACATTATGATAATCGTTTTTTGCCTGACAAATCATCCTACCTGTAGTAATCACAGTGGTAGCACATTCTGATAAGCTTATTTTGCCTGACAAATCATCGTACCTTCAGTAATAACAGTGGTAGCACAGTCTGATGAGTTAATATCGCCTGACAAATCATCCTACCTTCATTAATAACAGTGGTAGCACATTCTAATAAGCTTATTTCGCCTGACAAATCATCCTACCTTTAGAAATAACAGTGGTAGCACATTCTGATAATCTTATTTCGTCTGACAAATCATCCTACCTGTAGTAATTAGTGATAGCACATTCTGATCAGCTTATTTCGCATGACAAATCATCCAACCTGTAGTAATAACAGTGGCTGCACAGTCTTATAAGCTTATTTCGCCTGACAAATCATCCTAACTTAAGTAATAACAGTGGTTGCACAGTCTGATAAGTTAATATTGCCTGACAAATCATCCTACCTTAAGTAATAACAGTGGTTGCACAGTCTTATGAGTTTATTCGCCTGACAAATGATCCTACCTTCAGTAATAACAGTGGATGCACAATCTGATAAGCTTATTTCGCCTGACAAATAATCCTACCTGTAGTAATAACAGCGGTAGCACATTATGATAATCGTATTGTGCCTGACAAATCATCCTACCTGTAGTAATCACAGTGGTAGCACATTCTGATAAGGTTATTTTGCCTGACAAATCATCCTACCTTCAGTAATAACAGTGGTAGCACAGTCTGATGAGTTAATATCGCCTGACAAATCATCCTACCTTCAGTAATAACAGTGGTAGCACATTCTAATAAGCTTATTTCGCCTGACAAATCATCCTACCTTTAGAAATAACAGTGGTAGCACATTCTGATAATCTTATTTCGTCTGACAAATCATCCTACTTGTAGTAATTACTGATAGCACATTCTGATCAGCTTATTTCGCATGACAAATCATCCAACCTGTAGTAATAACAGTGGTTGCACAGTCTGATAAGCTTATTTCGCCTGACAAATCATCCTACCTTCAGTAAAAACAGTGGTAGCACATTCTGATAAGCTTATTTCGCCTGACAAATCATCCTACCTGTAGTAATAACAGTGGTAGCACATTATGATAATCGTTTTTTGCCTGACAAATCATCCTACCTGTAGTAATCACAGTGGTAGCACATTCTGATAAGCTTATTTTGCCTGACAAATCATCCTACCTTAGGTAATAACAGTGGTAGCACAGTCTGATGAGTTAATATCGCCTGACAAATCATCCTACCTTCATTAATAACAGTGGTAGCACATTCTAATAAGCTTATTTCACCTGACAAATCATCCTACCTTTAGAAATAACAGTGGTAGCACATTCTGATAATCTTATTTCGTCTGACAAATCATCCTACCTGTAGTAATTAGTGATAGCACATTCTGATCAGCTTATTTCGCATGACAAATCATCCAACCTGTAGTAATAACAGTGGCTGCACAGTCTGATAAGCTTATTTCGCCTGACAAATCATCCTACCTTAAGTAATAACAGTGGTTGCACAGTCTGATAAGTTAATATTGCCTGACAAATCATCCTACCTTAAGTAATAACAGTGGTTGCACAGTCTTATGAGTTTATTCGCCTGACAAATGATCCTACCTTCAGTAATAACAGTGGTTGCACAATCTGATAAGCTTATTTCGCCTGACAAATAATCCTACCTGTAGTAGTAACAGCGGTAGCACATTATGATAATCGTATTTTGCCTGACAAATCATCCTACCTGTAGTAATCACAGTGGTAGCACATTCTGGTAAGGTTATTTTGCCTGACAAATCATCCTACCTTCAGTAATAACAGTGGTAGCACAGTCTGATGAGTTAATATCGCCTGACAAATCATCCTACCTTCAGTAATAACAGTGGTAGCACATTCTAATAAGCTTATTTCGCCTGACAAATCATCCTACCTTTAGAAATAACAGTGGTAGCACATTCTGATAAGCTTATTTCAAATGACAAATCATCCTACCTTCAGTAATAACAGTGGTAGCACATTCTGATGAGCTTATTTCAGCTGACAAATCATCCTACCTTCAGTAATAACAGTGGTAGCATATTCCGGTAAGCGTATTTCGCCTGACAAATCATCCTACCTGTAGTAATTACTGATAGCACATTCTGATCAGCTTATTTCGCATGACAAATCTTCCAACCTGTAGTAACAGTGGTTGCACAGTCTGATAAGCTTATTTCGCCTGACAAATCATCCTACCTTCAGTAAAAACAGTGGTAGCACATTCTGATAAGCTTATCTCGCCTGACAAATCATCCTACCTGTAGTAATAACAGTGGTAGCACATTCTGATAAGCTTATTTCAAATGACAAATCATCCTACCTTCAGTAATAACAGTGGTAGCACATTCTGATGAGCTTATTTCAGCTGACAAATCATCCTACCTTCAGTAATAACAGTGGTAGCATATTCCGGTAAGCGTATTTCGCATGACAAATCATCCTACCATCAGTAATAACAGTAGTAGCACAGTCTGATAAGTTAACATTGCCTGACAAATCATCCTACCTTAAGTAATAACAGTGGTTGCACAGTCTGATGAGTTTATTTGCCTGACAAATGATCCTACCTTCAGTAATAACAGTGGTTACACAATCTGATAAGCTTATTCGCCTGAGAAATCATCCTACCTTCAGTAATAACAGTGGTAGCACATTCTGATAAGCTTATTTCGCCTGACAAATCATCCTACCTGTAGTAATAACAGTGGTAGCACATTATGATAATCGTATTTTGCCTGACAAATCATCCTACCTGTAGTAATCACAGTGGTAGCACATTCTGATAAGCTTATTTTGCCTGAGAAATCATCCTACCTTCAGTAATAACAGTGGTAGCACATTCTAATAAGCTTATTTCGCCTGACAAATCATCCTACCTTTAGAAATAACAGTGGTAGCACATTCTGATAATCTTATTTCGTCTGACAAATCATCCTACCTGTAGTAATTAGTGATAGCACATTCTGATTACCTTATTTCGCATGACAAATCATCCTACCTGTAGTAATAACAGTGGTTGCACAGTCTGATAAGCTTATTTCGCCTGACAAATCATCCTACCTTCAGTAATAACAGTGGTAGCACATTCTGATAAGCTTATTTCGCCTGACAAATCATCCTACCTGTAGTAATAACAGTGGTAGCACATTCTGATAAGCTTAATTCACCTGACAAATCATCCTACCTTCAGTAATAACAGTGGTAGCATATTCCGGTAAGCGTATTTTGCATGACAAATCATCCTACCATCAGTAATAACAGTAGTAGCACAGTCTGATAAGTTAACATCGCCTGACAAATCATCCTACCTTAAGTAATAACAGTGGTTGCACAGTCTGATAAGTTAATATTGCCTGACAAATCATCCTACCTTAAGTAATAACAGTGGTTGCACAGTCTGATGAGTTTATTCGCCTAACAAATGATCCTACCTTCAGTAATAACAGTGGTTGCACAATCTGATAAGCTTATTCGCCTGACAAATCATCCTACCTTCAGTAATAACAGTGGTAGCACATTCTGATAAGCTTATTTCGCCTGACAAATAATCCTACCTGTAGTAATAACAGCGGTAGCACATTCTGATAAGTTAATATCGCCTGACAAATCATCCTACCTTCAGTAATAACAGTGGTTGCACAGTCTGATAAGTTAATATCGCCTGACAAATCATCCTACCTTCAGTAATAACAGTGGTTGCACATTCTGATAATCTTATTTCGTCTGACAAATCATCCTACCTGTAGTAATTACTGATAGCACATTCTGATCAGCTTATTTCGCATGACAAATCATCCAACCTGTAGTAATAACAGTGGTTGCACAGTCTGATAAGCTTATTTCGCCTGACAAATCATCCTACCTTCAGTAACAACAGTGGTTACACAGTCTGATAAGCTTATTCGCCTGACAAATCATCCTACCTGTACTAATAAGAGTGGTAGCACATTCTGATAAGCGTATTTTGCCTGACAAATCATCCTAACTTCAGTAATAACAGCAGTAGCACATTCTGATAAGTTATTATTGTCTGACAAATCATGCTACCTTCAGTAGTAACAGTGGAAGCACATTCTGATAAGCTTATTTTGCCTGACAAATCATCCTACCTCGAGTAATAACAGTGGTAGCACATTCTGATAAGCTTATTTCGCCTGAAAAATCATCCTACCTCTAGTAATAACAGTGGTAGCACATTCTGATAAGCTTATTTCGCCTGACAAATCATCCTACCTCTAGTAATAACAGTCGTAGCACATTCTGATAAGCTTGTTTCACCTGGCAAATCATCCTACTTGTATTAATAACATTGTTACCACATTCTGATAAGTTTATTTCGCCTGACAAATCATCCTATCTTCAGTAATAACAGTGGTAGCACATTCTGATAAGCTTTTTTCACCTGACACATCATCCTACCTGTAGTAATAACAGTGGTAGCACATTCTCGTGCTGAGGTCTTGGGTTCGAGTCCACATCTGAGTGGAGTTTCCATGTTCTGTGGGTTTCCTCCGGGGACTCCGGTTTCCTCCCACAGTCAAAAAACATGGAGTTCAGGTGAATTGGCTCCTCTTAAAAATTACCCTGGTGTGTGTGTGTGTATGAATGTGTATGTCTGTGTATGTATGTATGCCCAGATATGGTTGGCACTCTGTTCTGGGTGAGCCCCCTAGTGCTCGATGCAGTCCTCCAGGTGGACGGTCGCTTCCGGTTGCGAGTACGCTGTGCGCAATTGGCTGCCGCTTCTCACCGGTGTGTGTTATTGAGTGTGTGTAAATGGAGTGTGTTGATTGTAAAGCGTCCTTGGGTTTGAGAAAGGCGCTATATAAGTGTAACGTTCATTCATTCATTCATTCATTCATTCTGATAAGTTTATTTCGCATGACAAATCATCCTACCTGTAGTAATAACAGTGGTAGCACATTCTGATAAGCTTATTTCGCATGACAAATCATCCTACCTGTATTAATAACAGTGGTAGCACATTCTGATAAGCTTATTCGCATGACAAATCATCCTACCTGTATTAATAACAGTGGAAGCACATTCTGATAAGCTTATTTCACCTGACAAATCATCCTACCTGTAGTAATAACAGTGGTAGCACATTCTGATAAGCTTATTTCGCCTGAAAAATCATCCTACCTCTAGTAATTACAGTGCTAACACATTCTGATAAGTTAATATCGTCTGACAAATCATCCTACCTTCAGTAATAACAGTGGTAGCACATTCTGATAAGATTATTTTCCCTGACTAATCATCCTACCTTTAGTAATAAGAGTGGTAGCACTGTCTGATAAGTTAATATTGCCTGACAAATCATCCTACCTTCAGTAATAATAACAGTGTTAGCACATTCTGATAAGTTTATTTCGCCTGACAAATCATCCTATCTTCAGTAATAACAGTGGTAGCACTGTCTGATAAGTTAATATTGCCTGACAAATCATCCTACCTTCAGTAATAATAACAGTGTTAGCACATTCTGATAAGCTTATTTCACCTGACATATCATCCTACCTTCAGTAATAACAGTGGTAGCACATTCTGATAAGCTTATTTCACCTGACAAATCATCCTACCTTCAGTAATAACAGTGGTAGCACATTCTGATAAGCTTATTTCACCTGACAAATTATCCTACCTGTAGGAATAACAGTGGTAGCACATTCTGATAAGCTTATTTCGTATGACAAATCATCCTACCTGTAGTAATAACAGGTTTAGCATATTCTGATAAGCTTATTTCACCTGAAAAATCATCCTACCTCTAGTAATAGCAGTGGTAGCACATTCTGATAAGCTTATTTCGTATGACAAATCATCCTACCTGTAGTAATAACAGGTTTAGCACATTATAAGTTAACACAATATTTTTAAGTAATACCAACCATTAGGCCAAGCCAAATGTCCTCTCCCAAGACACGTGGGGACTTTGACTCTCCTGCTGTACATAACCAAGCAGTCAGCGAAATATGCATTTTATCGCTGAATGAAAGTAAAATAACAGATACAACACACCAAGTAATTTAAATCATAAAGTTATATTATAATAAAAGGATGCAGTACTGACTTGAGTTCAAGCCAAAATTGCGCTGTGAATAAATGTGTGCTTTTTGATAGTTCTGCCACATAAAATTAAGCAAATAGTGAGATACACATTTACTGAAAACTAAACTAACAGATAAACCACATTAAAAATTAAACTGACAATGTAATTTTAGTGTAAAATCAATAACCACGCGATACTAACCGTTAATCCAAGTCAAGGGTAGGAAGAAATTACGAGTGTGGCCAAAAATACAAGAATTTAATTGTAAATCGCTCTGCGCATCCGCAGAAGCTGCTGGTAGGTCATCTCGATGGGTAGAATGAATTTTCAGGATACCGGCCTTACACAAAATGTTTTTTTTGTGCTACAGCAAGGTAAAATGGGTATGCACTGATTTATATATATACAGTGAGGAAAATAAGTATTTGAACAGCCTGCGAATTTGCAAATTCTCTCTCTTAGAAATCATGGAGGGGTCTGAAATTTTCATCTTAGGTGCATGTCCACTGTGAGAGACATAATCTAAAAGAAAAAATCTGGAAATCACAATGTATTATTTTTTAATACTTTTATGTGTGTTACTGCTGCAAATAAGTATTTGAACACCTGCCAATCTGCAAACTTTCTGGCCCTCAAAGACCTGTTAGTCCGCCTCTAAAAAGTTCACCTCCACTCCACTTATTATTCTAAATTAGAAGCACCTGTTTGAGGTTGATAGCTGCTTAATAAAGACACCTGTCCTCCCCACACAGTCAGTAAGACTCCCAACTACTAACATGACTAAAACCAAAGAGCTGTCCAAAGACACCAGAGACAAGATTGTAAACCTACTCAAGGCTGAAAAGGGCTACGGGGCAATTGCCAAGCAGCTTGTTGAAAAAAGATCAACTGTTGGAGCAATGATTAATAAATGGAAGAAGCTAAACATGACTCTCAATCTCCCTCTGACTGGGTTTCTATGCAAGATCTCACCTCGTGGTGCATCAATGATCCTAAGAAAGGTGAGGAATCAGCCCAGAACTACACGGGAGGAGCTGGTCAATGACCTGAAGAGAGCTTCCAAGGTTACTGTGGCTAATACACTAAGACGTCATGGTTTAAAGTCGTGCATGGCAAGGAAGGTTCACCTGCTTAAATCAGCACACGTCCAGCCCCATCTTAAGTTTGCCCATGACCATTTGGATAATCCAGAGTAGTCATGGGAGAAAGTGCTGTAGTCAAATGAGACCAAAATAGAAATTTTTGGTCTTAATTCCACTCGCCGTGTTTGAAGAACGAAGAATGATGAGTAACATCCCTAAAACACCATCCCTACTGTGAAGCATGGGGATGGAAGCATCATGTTTTGGGGGTGTTTTTCTGCACATGGGACAGGACGACTGCCCAGTATTAAGGAGAGGATGACTGGGGCCATGTATTGAGAGATTTTGGGGAAGAACCTCCTTCCCTCAGTTAGAGCACTGAAGATGGGTCGTGGCTGGGTCTTCCAACATGACAATGACCCAAAGCACAGAGCCAGGATAACCAAGGACTGGCTCCGTAAGAAGCATATCAAGGTTCTGGAGTGCCCTAGCCAGTCTCCAGACCTAAGCCCTATAATAAATCTTCGGAGGAAGCTCAAACTCCGTGTTTTTCAGCAACAGCCCAGAAACCTGGCTGATCTAGAAAAGATCTGCATGGAGGAATGGGCCACAATCCCTGCTGCAGTGTGTGCAAACCTGGTGAAAAACTACAGGAAATGTTTGACCTCTGTAAAGGCTACTGTACCAAATATTAACATTGATTTTCACAGGTGTTCAAATTCTTATTTGCAGCAGTAACACACAAATAAATCATTTATAATAATTATTATTATAAAAAAAAATCATACATTGTGATTTCCGGATTTTTTCTTTTAGATTATGTTTCTCACAGTGGACATGCACCTAAGATGAAAATTTCAGACTCCTCCATGATTTCTAAGTGGGAGAACTTGCAAATTCGCAGGGTGTTCAAATACTTATTTTCCTCACTGTATGGATGAGTATGCACTATATGGATGATTCTGATTTCTTTACAGTCAAATTGACTGAGCATGTTCCAGCGGGGAGTCAACCTCAATTGTGATATTGCTTTTATATAGAAGTTCTATATGCACCATTTGTTAGTTAAGAGTAATAACTTTCAACAGATTATGATGTATTTGTTTATTGAATAATTTATTTGTTTGTTGTCACCAACACAAATAGTTCCACAAATGGACTGGGATCAGCAAGCAACACAAACACTTTCCTGCACATTAGCTTAATATAATTAGTGATTAATAGAAGAAACCTGTAAAGCAGAATGATACATACACAGTAAATCTGCCGGTGTTAAATCAACACTATTAGAGTTAAATTAACACTGAGGGTGTCAAAATGTAACACTCTCAGTGTTAATTTAACTCTAATAGTGTTGATTTAACACTGGCAGATTTACTGTGTATTCACTATTTATTTAGCAGCAAAAGTTATGCAAATGATGTGGAGTACATTTATCAGGCACACACAATATAAAAATTTGTAACAAAAAATCTGATTAAAAAAGAATACATTTTACAATTGCCAGTGTTGTGGCCAAAAATCTGGGGATTCAGATCTTGGTGGATTCCATTTGTGCATCCAATTGCTGTGAAACAAAACAATGAAACAATAATATAAAATAATAACTGTTTGCGTACAGTAGCACTGTTAGCTTCCTTATAAAAGTTCAAGTATTTTGTGTATTACTTGACTGTGGCGTATGTAGTACAGGCTGAGGCCTGGCCCAGCATATCAAAAATACATGCTATAGTTCATGATTTTGGGAACATTGTGTGAACTTTGTTCTCCCTCGGGCCTATGAGCTAACCACTATGAGCAGGATGTGTTTGTTGTATATGAAGGCCACGAGACAGGGGAAACAGTCCATTTGAGAGGTTTTCTTGAAGGTAGTTACACAAAGCACTCACACAAGACAAAACGGAGACAGGACACAGAGACTGGGACTGAAACACACATAGCTAACTGGAGGACGATACCTAGATCAACTTAAACACACGGAACTAACAGTGACTGACCTAACAGAGACTATCCTAAAACACTGACCTAACAGAGAACATAGACAAAGAGACTTAACACACTAACCTGACGGTGACTAGACACAGGGGCTTAGAACAGGGACCTGATATAAGGACCTGGCACAAGGCCTGACATACCGGCCTGACACAGAACAGGGACCATACAATGACTGACTTAGAACAGGGACCATACAATGACTGACTTAGAACAGGGACCATACAATGACTGACTTAGAACAGGGACCATACATACCTCTACGGGCCAAAACATCCGATCAGTACATCACCCATTCCAGCAGCAGCTATCCCCTAGATCAGCTCCTATCTGTAACGCTGGGTGTGGTCACTGTCACAACAACCGGTCGATCCGGGTCACACACCATCCAGCAGCAGCCGACCTAGAGGTTCGCTCCTATCCATAATGCTGGAGTGGGGATGCACTGACCGGAACACAAATACCTGAGGCAGACGAGGACACTAGACTAAAACTCAACCTACAAGACATAAACGAAACTCTATACCATAAAAACCTAACACAAGATAGACACTAGGGGCGACGCTCCATTCCAGTCCAACCTACACTCTCTAACAACAGCTGATGTTCCAAACCAGCCGTTATCACGAAGGCTAGGAGCGTAGGCGGACTGAAATGGACCTAAACCTAAACCTTAGACAACACTGACCTAAACAAAGGTGGCACATGGTTGACCAGGCACCCTCCAAGCCCTCCCTACACTCTCAGCAGTGGCTGACCTTCCATATCAGCCACTATCACGAAGGCTGAGAGTGCAGGGAGGCTGGGGAACCAAAACGGGAGATGCAGAGAAGAGGAGTTGATGAGGGGTGAGTGGCAGTCATGTGATGAGGTAAGTTGCGGTATGGTACATGCGGTGAATGTCCCACACTCTGAACTGTGAGTGGCCTACCTTTGTAGTACAGCCTGAAGGCCACTCATCAAGTTCAGGTGTGGGCAATTAGTCCGGCAGGCACAGGGAGGTGGCGACCTCTTGTTCTCAATACTGGTTTCTGCTGCAGCCACGTAAAACCGTGTTATTAAAGAGCTCCCTCAGGTATGAGTGGATGGTTGGTGGTGGACAGGGAGGTGTGCTCTTTGCTCCTTATCTTTGACATCCAGGTGGTCAGTGGATGCCTGGGGCAATTGATTGATGACCCCTAAGCTGCCAGGCAAACTAAACCCTTTTGTTTAGCAGGATGTCTGTCTTCCTGTCAGGATGCTAAAGGTTATCCTACTCACACTAGATCAGCCCAGGCAAACAAAGAGGAGGTTGAACAAGGGAAAGAAAAAGTCATTTAGTTGTATTTGCCTCATTTTTCAATGTGTAATGAGGATATAGGTCCACCTTCAATCCCTTGCCACCAATTAGTTATCTTAAGTAATTTATTGTAATAACTTATTACTCAGCAGCCCTAATGTGGGCACTTGCCATAGTTTCACCCAACAGCCCACCAGAAAGCTCCCCAAACTTCTTAATGGCCAGTTTGCCCCTGCTGTGCTTTCTAACTCATATGAAGATTCCAATAGTTTAAATAATGTTATTCTTGTTCAGCATGTGCTTTAGTGCCTTGTTTTAAAAATCCAAGCAAAATATGGCATCACAAGCTGCAAAATCTTCATTAAATTGAGCACAATATGTAATCAGCCACACTTATAAATTCATCTACAGCAATCTGCCCACAATTCTCTCTAAAACACATGTTTATGAGGGTAGGGCAACCTCTACATATCTTAGGGTCCTTATATCATTGCTATCAATTCCTCAACAAAGGAGATGTTGTTACTTGACACTGACACATAAAAATAAAACAACATCAATGAATAAAATTAATACTGTAATTTTCTGTTTTTTTCTTATAGTTTTATTTCATATTTCACATTTTGTCTGGCCAACTTAAATGAATTTGTCAATATACATGCATTCATGCATTTCAGAGCTGCAACACATTTTTTAAAAAGTTGACCCGGTAAAGCATTTATCACTTTGTAATGTTGCCATTCCTTACAAAACTGTAAGATGTTTGGAACTGAGCATACCAAGTGCTGAAATGTTTCAGTTATTTGTCTAATTCTTCATACAAACACATCTTAAAGTGTGCAACTGCATGGGGTTAATGTTGCATTTTTCATTTCACAATTCTCCAACATCCTTTACGGGCTCGGTTCAGAACTGCAGGCAGGTCAGTCCAGCACCCGTAACGACTTTTTCCACAGTCATGCCTTTGTACTGTGTGCAGCCTGAAGTTTTGCATTAACTTGTTTAAAAATGCATTAACGTTCCTGGAAAACATGTGGCCTTGAAGGCAGCATATGTTGCTCTAAAAACTCAGTGTACTTTTCAGAATGTAAATACCCTTTTCCAAGAAAACTGACACAACACCATATCATGACAGACCTACACTTGTTGCTGATAACAGTCTAGATGGTCCTTTTTTTCTTTGGTCCAGATTGTCCTTTTCTTCCAAAAAGATCTGAAATACTGATTTTGTACTCCCTTATCCATGTGGTTATGTCAGCTATTGATGAATGATAGTTCTTGATCCATTGCTATTTTTGAGTGATCATATATCACAGGTGTTCAGCTTAGGCATTTGTCCTTTCCATTTTCACACTGAAATTCCTCTAGATTCCTTATTTAGTTTTTTTTCCCTCACTAGCCCTAAGTTCCCCCCATCCCAACTTATTTTAGACTTATTTTGCAGGAATGGATGTACAGTGTACTTACAAATGGAGAAAAGATAAATATATATTGGGTTCATACTGTCTTCAGTGAAATAAAAGTGGGTAAAGAAAAACAACCTTTGTTCCATACGGTCCCAAATGTGTCTTATTTTTAGCTGTAAAATTAACAGAGGACTGCAAATAGGAGTTTAGTGGTAAATGCAGCAATGTGCTGAATTGACATTTTGGAGGTGCTTTTATGGGTGCTGATACTATAACAAATGTTTATGGCTATGCAGACTTGGTTGCATCAAACAGTTAATTTTCTGAAGATTTTAAGTACAAATAATAATCTCAGCCCTGTTTGCCATTTAACAAGCAAAACATGCTAGAGCACCACCAAATGTAGTCCTTACAAGTCAAACCCAGTACCCCCTGTGAAAATGGTCCCTTTGGTGATAGTGGACCCTTGGCTGGAACCTTTAAAGCTCATTCAGTTAGTACAGTCCTGTATACATTTTGCACAGTCCAAATTCTACTGTTGTTTATGCCTTTAGTTAAATGTTTTAAAAATCTTTATGATGCACAAATTTGTTCAAAAGTGTCAAGTGATGCTCCTGGGTTGAGAGTTGTCTGGACCCAAGAAGGTTCTTTGAGCTGAAACCGACTGCCGATGAGGCCAAAGAATTCAAAGAAGCCAAAGAATAGCTTACACACATTGTCCATGACAACACAATGACTGTTACCTACAACATATGGATTTGTAATAATGTAGCAAGTGAGTGAATGAATAGTCCTAGAAAAGAACCTTCATGAACTGCAGCCTAAGAAGCACAATATGGCATTGAACAAAAGGGGCCATCTGTGCAATTAGTATAGCACATCCTCTCACTTTCCCTGTCAATTCTCCCTGGCTCCGCTGTGTCAAATCAATGTCAAATTTAAATGTTAATAGAATCTTAAATTATTCACCATGTAGTTTAGCCCTTTTGACCTATCCCTCAGCTCGACGAGCCCACTCCCTTATATCAGTGGAGTGGAATATATCAGTGGAGGAAAAAGGCCTGCCCTTTTCCCTCAAGTGTGCCTTCCTCATTAGGGCCCGAGCACCAGAGGTGCAAGCAGGAGCTTGCAACGGCGGTGCAGAGCCCTATTGTTTTCGTACACTGCAAAAAATGTCTGTTAAAAAATAAGAAAAATAAAAACAAAATAAGAAAAAGAATAGTTGAATCAAGCAAAATTATCTGCCAGTATAGCAGGAAAATTTATCTCAGTAAGATTTCTTGAAACAAACAAAAAAAAAATCTAGCACTGTACAATGCAAAAAATTAAATCTTAACAAGCAAGAAAATCTTGAAAAACAACAATAGGTCTTGTTTTTTTATCTAAGAATAACTGACTTGTATGTGTTAGATTAATACTCTAGTTTTTAGAAACTTTGTCTAGGATTATCTTATTAAGATTAGTTTTCTAGTTTTAAGGATTTTCTAAAATGAAATAAGAAATTTATTTTCTATTACTCAAAGTTTTTGGTGTCAAATAAGAATTTCAAGACAACCTTACTTAATTTAAGAACACATTATTCTAAAAACTAGACATGACTAGAAATACAAGATTTAATACATTTTCAAATAAAACTGATGACAGTTTATGTGCCAAAGGATTTTACTGGGATTATTTTGCAATTGTGGCAGACTGCATTGTTTCTACGGTGCTGGTCAAAAATTTGAATATCATGAAAAAGTTTATTTATTTCAGTATTTCCATTCAAAATGTGAAACTTGTATATTATATTTATTCATTATACACAGACTAATATATTTCAAATGTTTATTTCTTTTAATTATAATGATTATAACAGACAACTAATGAAAATCACAAATTCAGTATCTCCGATAATTAGAATATTATGAAAAGGTTTAATAGTGAAGACACCTGCACTGTAAAAAATACAACTTTCAAAAAGTTCTCTGAACTAGAGTAAGAATGTAATCTGAACTGAAAAAAATCAGTGGTGAAAGTTCACATATCATATTAAGCATATTCAACAAATTATGCACGAACATATTACAAACTAATTTCTCTTTGTTGCTGCAACTTACAATTTACCAACTAATTTAGTTGACGAATGCGCACTGTGTCGTTGAAGTTTGCTACGGGGTTTCCTGGTCTGCAAAGAGCGTTTGCACGTTTCCAGAAGACGCCATTCAGCAAAACGAGTTGACCAAGGTAAAGCATGTTGTTTGCAGTCAAATGTCGATAAAATATGCACTTGTATATAAATAAGCCACTGTCACTAATAAAATGTTATTTTAAGATAAGTCACATTCAACAAAGTTTTCACGCGTGTTTATGGCCTCCTTTCCACCATGTATGTACCAAAATGTACCTAGCCAGCTAAGCTAACAACTTGCAGCTATGTTAGCAAAGTGTTAAACGAGCTTTCCAAAATTAAGGGCACAATGGTGAACATAGTTTAATAGAGAAATATTACAGGAAATTGTATAATTATTTGATTATTTAGCCTCACTGAGTGATGTGACTTTACAGAGCATGCTTAGAACATGCTGCTATAAATTGAGAAGCCATTTTTCATATTACATATTCCTCTCTATTTCCCGTTTCAAGCTTCACGAACTCGCTGTTTCCACGTGATTTCAATAAATATTCATATAAAATTATTTTTTGTGGAATTTTCACTTGCGAGATTTGAAATTCGTGGGCAATTCGATGAGCGGTACTGTGTACACGTATCATCTTCCATTTCACTTCGGTCACTGTGAGACAGTTTGTGTGTGTGTGTGTGTGTGTGTGTGAGAGAGAGAGTGTCCGACTGCTGTGCATGCGTAGTTTTCTATCTGCGGGGTTGTGCACGTACTGTATTTGTGAGATTTTTGTATATAGGTACTACTGTATAGATTCACCATACTCCTGTACTACTACTCTATATAGATTTATCATATAGATGTCAGTGTTCAGTATAAAGACAGGTTACAGAAATACAGAATGTGGTTTTCCATGTACATAATGGTTCTTGAATGTTTTTCTTTCAGTTTCTCCTCCAGATCGCTCATTTTGAAAGTGATGCAGTGTAAAAACTGCAAGTTTACCAATGCTGATTCGGAGATCTTATTGAAGCATTACCGGCTTTCTCACGGACAAGGCCGTCCAGGAAAAAAGTGGCCCTGTCTGTACTTGGATTGTGTTTGCTCCTTCAAAACATCAGGTGCTTTAAAACATTCAAACACTCAGTAATGTCAACAAAACATTCAAGTGTGAGCTGTGTGAGTTTAAAAACTTTTGCAAAAGGAGATTTTTTAGTCACCTGTTTGGACATTTAAGGAGTCACGAGACAGTGAGTTGTCCATATGCAGGTTGTCAATACAAAACCAACAAGCTTAGAAATTATTCTACTCATAAAAGTAGAGTGCACATAACCCACACAGCAAGAAATTTAAGAAGTTCAATATTTACTCAACATGAAGAAGATATTAACACTGAGACAAGAATAGACTTTAATGAGGATTTAGGAGAAGCAGGTACATCCTCACAGGCTGATCAAGCCATTAATGTGGTGAACTGTGAATTGGACAGTGTTGATTGGGAGACGTAGAACGTAAACTTGCCTCTTTATTTCTGTGCATGCAAACCGTGTTACATGTTTCAAAGTATGCAATTCAGAAAATAATTGAAGAACTTCGTGATATTTTGTACTTTTCAAAGGTACTTTCTTTTGAAACTATTAAAGAAGTGTTAATCAAGCAGAAAGTCTATATAGATCCTGGTATAGTGCAGGAAATTGGTAATGCTGTTTTTGAATCCAGTGTTATCCAGCAGGCTACATCAGTGAAAGGGAGTTTGTCAACTGATTATAGAAGAAATTTGTTCTTCAAAGAGCATTTTTCAGTTATAGAACCAACAGAGTACCTCTATGACAGGACACGTAAAAATCACTTTGTTTATGTGTCTGTTTACCAAGTACTTGAACGCTTGTTAAGCCACCCAGCTGTTCTGGATAAAATCTCTCTTAGGCAGCAGTCTTTCTGTGGACATTTTGAGTCTTTCCAAGATGGGTGTTACTTTAAACAAAACAGACTTCTAGGTGAGAGTGATTTGGCTTTTTCACTTGGATTATGTATTGATGAATTCGAAGCTTGCAATCCTCTTGGTACGTCAAGGAAAATTCATAAGATTGTGGCTGTTTATTGGGTTCTTCTAAATTTGCCTGCCAAATTTTGGTCTGGCCTTCAATCCATACAGCTTGCTGTCCTTGGGAAGAAAGATGATGTCTCTCTCTTTGGATATGGAAAGTTTCTTGACCCACTTATGAAAGATGTAAAGTGTTTAGAACAGACAGGCATTTTTGTTCCTACGCTGGACCAGAATTTGAAGGGAACAATCTTTTGCGTTTGTGCTGATAACCTAGGAGCACACAGTTTGGCAGGCTTTCAGGAAAGCTTCAACACTGAAAAATTTTGTAGATTTTGTTTAATCAGTAAAAACGAAATAAAATCTACTGAAGCCAGTGATTTCAAATTAAGAACTGTTGAGGATCACAACTTTTTCGTGGAGGAAGTGCAAAGTAGTGTCCGTGTACACAGTGTTAATGGTGTGAAGGCGGAATGTGTCCTGACTAAAAATTTGACTTATTTTCATCCAGTCACAGGTTTTCCTCCTGATGTGCTCCATGATTTTTTTGAGGGCATTGTGCCCATTGAACTGACTGTGTGTTTGAAGGATTTAATTTCAAAAGGGTTCATCTCTCTAGAGCAGTTAAATAACTGTATTAAGTCCTTCCCCTACAAACATTCAGACAGGGATAACAGACCAAAAGTCATAGCCAAACGAACTTTTGCCAAGGGAACACTAAGTGGGAATGCACATGAAAATTGTACACTACTGCAATTGCTCCCTCTTTGATTGGGTCCAGAATCCCAGAAAATGATCCATCTTGGGATATTCTAATGGACTTGAAAGTTATTGTAGAGCTGGTTCTCTCCACTAAATTTTCAGAAGAAACTCTCTGCTACTTGGAGAGCAAGATTTTGGACCATCGTAATTTGTTGACTGACACTTTTCCTGACTTAACTCTTCGTCCAAAACATCACCTTGTTGATCATTACCCTTGGTTAATTCGCTGTTTTGGGCCATTGGTGTCTCTTTGGACAATGCGATTCGAAGCAAAGCACAGTTACTTCAAAAAAGTTCTGCATGATACTCACAACTTCAAGAATGTGCTTCTTACACTTGCCACAAAACACCATCAAATGATTGCATACCATCTAGATGGTCATGACCTTTTCAAACAATCATTGTATGTAGAGAGTGCAAAAGTGTTCCACACAAGTCTCTTGGAAGCACAAGTTAAGTCAGCAATTGAGAGGAAATATCCAGGTGCAACCACAGTGTCTATTTCCTCTGATGTTCACTTACATGGAGTCAGATATATGGCTGACATGATCCTCTCTGCAGGACAGTGTAGTGGATTGCCAGAGTTTTATAAAATCTTGAACTGTGTTGTGGCTCCCAAAGATGTGTCTTTCCTTTGCAACAAACTGTTGTCCTGGTATGTTGACCATTTTCGGTCATATGAGATTCAAGAAAGCAGTTTTGATGACATTCATATACTTGATCCTGATATGTTAAATGATTTCCACCCCCTGATTGCTTACAAAGTTGGCACTAAACTGTTTGTGACACCAAAAGTGTTTTTACTACATTAGTGAATTTATTTTTGTACACTTGAGTTGTCATGTGCCTAAAGTTTGGACAGTTAGCCAAGTAAATAAGTAATAAAGAAAGTAAAACTTTAATAGAAATTTAATAGAACCACTGTTTCTTTTCCCTTTTTATTACTATTTCTTAGGTTTCTACTTTGGTTTTATTTCTTTGTTGTTGTTGTTTTTTTTTTTTTAGACCCACAAAATGTTGCTCCGGATTCATATTTCTGAAGCCAATGTCAGGCGAGTTCAGCTGATTGATGTACCGAAGTCTGTGGAAGAGTTGAAGACTTTACTAGAGGAAAAATTACAACTAAAGAAAGGTTTTGAGTTGCAATTTGAAGACCCAGACTTTGATAATGCACTCTGTAACCTGCACAGCATTGATGAGTTGCCAGCAGAAAAGGCTGTTCTAAAGGTAATTGGGGAAATAGAATCATCTTCATCAGCACAAGACACATGATATGCATGTGAAATTGAGTCCATTGCATCTGCTCTTGTGCAGAAACATCCATGCCTCTCAGAACCTGGCACAGGTTCAGGTTGGGATGGCTGGGTGATGAGCATTAAGTTTAAACTTGGAAACTACCGTTCCAAATTGCGGGATGCAGGATGCTCTGAAGTGAATATTAACCGCAAAAGAGAAAGAGGTGAGGCAGAAGGGCTGAAGACATGCATGAAGAAGTCTAAAAGAGCAGAGGTCAACTTTTTACCTGATCACCCAGCAGGCCAGACAGAAGAATCTCTTGAGAAAGAAAGAGTGGCCATCATTGAAGAAACTCTAAAAAAGAGGATGGATACAACACTTGTTCGTCAGAAGATGGAAGCAACATTCTCTCTGCGGCGTAAGGAGGTCGTACAGTTTGAACCACTTGTTGAGATCAGGGAAAGGTGGCCTGCCCTTTTTTATGAGGAGGAGGTAAGTGATCATATTTTTAATGGTGTTTTTTAAAGATTTCACTAATGATACGTTGTAGCAATTTAAACTAATCAAATTGCTTGTTTTCTTTGTTGTAAGCAGATCTGCAGGGAGTTTTTTCGAATCACAAACATCAATCTGCTGAGCACATTTAAAGGATCGCTAGAGAAATATACAACACCCCTCCTGAGGCTGTACAGAAGGCGAAGCCACGCATTTGGACAGGAAATGAAGATACTTTTGGAAAACTTGGATGAACAGGTATTGTTACACAAAGGTTCAGTATGCATTTATTTTGTTTCATTTGTCATGGTCATTTGTCATTTTGTTTCATTTGTTGTTTATATATTTTATAGAATTAACACAACAGCTGTTATTTACACTTTGTGACTTTCATGAATAAGCCAATAGAAATGCTCTAAAATTACCCAGTCCAATCGTTTTACATTAACTTGCATTAGAAAAGTTAAAAGTATGTTTATGCTTTCTTTAATACCGTTATTAGATCAATATTTTTAGTTGGATGATGCAATTCTATACAATGAGCACTTTACCTATACAGTATATATACTAATTATGTAATCAGCAATGCAGTGCATCAATTCATGAATCTAGAGACCAGCAGCTTCAGATA